>JAJQOW010000362.1:0-125029 GCA_037975125.1 Latrodectus hesperus | reverse complement strand
AGTACCCAGAGCAGCAACCTCTGGCTGCAATAACAGTATTTATCCTCCTAGTCATGGAGTCAAACAGAGATTGTATGGCATGTACGGGGATCTCAGTCCATGAAGCTTCAACTCTTTGTCACAGTTCATCGAGAGTAGTGGATGGTGAGTGATTACGTGCCAATCGCTCGGCAACTATTGACCTTACGTTCTCAATTGTTGACAGATCAGGAGAACGTGTTTGTCAGGGTTACAGTCGAACTTGTTCTGTATCAAGGAAGTTTAAAACCGTACATGCAACATGCGGTCGTGCATTATCTTGTTGAAACAAAGCATTAGGGATGCCTCAAAGATAGGGCAGAGAAAGGAGCCTTAACACATCGGAAATATAACGGTTGCTGTTCAAAGTGACGGTAAAGCGAACAAGAGGTGACCGAGACGTGTATCCAATGGCACCCCATACATTCACTCCAGTAGATGGGCCAGTATTGTGATGTCCAATGCAAGCTGGCAATGCGCGTTCTCCACGATGCCTCCAAACACGTATGCGGCCATCATTGTCCTGTATACAGAAACGAGATTAATCTGTAAAGATGATGTGATGCCATTCCTGCGTCCAGGTTCGTCGCTGATCACACCATTGAAGGCGCTCCTGTCTGTGACGCACCGTCAATGATAGCCGAAGCCATGGTTGCCGTTCAGACAATCCATGCTGCTGCAAACGTCGTCAAACTGTTCGATCAGAAACTTGTTGCCTTGCAAATGACTCCATTTCTCGACTCAGAGATTGTGATGTGGCTGTACGATCCCTTGTGACCATGCGGATAAGATGTCTGTCTTCTCTGCTGTTAGTGATGGTGGGGTCGCTGAAATATTGCATGAAGTTCCGTATGATTGTCCTGAGCCCATCGATTCCATATTTTGCTTACAGTCATAAGGTCTCGACCGACGCGAGCAGCAATATTGTGGTACGATAAACCGCAATCCCGGTAGGCTATAAACCTTCTTCGATCAAAGTCATACACGTGCTGATAGGCATTTCTTCTTCCTGCACGAGGCATTACAACAAATTTCTTTGCCGAAAACAATGTTGAAACGGAAATTGAGTATGAGAAAACTGCTGTCAAATCTCTAAATTATACACATTTTATGTCGCTACTGTCGCCTGCTTTGTATGAATGCGCTGAAAATCTAATCATTTGCATATCACAGCAAGTTCTACCAGTAATGCAAATTTCACGTGTTTGGTGTGCCGCTTTCCTGTTGTAGCAATTTTAATGTCCAGTAATGTATATTGAATGTAATAATCACTGAAATATAATAATTACTGACAAACAATTGTTGAAATCTCTTTTATGTGATACGACAGATTTTAACGAAATACGCTTGAGTAGTAATTTAATCATATTCATAATTCATTGTTAAGTATCCTCTTAGGGAAGTGATGGACTTATTTTATCTATACTATTATAAATTTATGCATTGGTATGAATTCATTTACTGTTTTTCAATTACGAAATATAAAATTTTTTAATATTCTTTCATAATTAATTTGCCTTCAAGGTCTAAATCTTTCTTTTTGAAAGCTTGCTTCATTGGTCCTTATCACCTGAGCTGAATATGTGTCCAATGCCTTATAGTATGGTCATTCATAGAGGTATTGTCAAATGCTTGACATATTTCCTGGTAAGGAGAACGAGTTGGCAAAACTGTTTTGAAAATTTGAAATAAATAATCTTATTACCATTGCTATTTCTTATATTGGCAAAGCAGTTTTAAATACGCGAAATGATAGTTTGAGTGCTTATCACTGTTTCATAAATTAGCAAAGTGTAAACAAAAATACTTAACTCCGTATGAAGTATTAAACTTCTATTTAATTTCATTATGTTTCCAGTCTTAAATATATACTATTCCGATTTCGTCTAATGGGAGCTTAAATATTTAAAGCTATTTTATCTGGACTAAGCTTCGTAAGTTATGATCTTACATATAAAATTTATGTAAAAATAAAATCCATTTTTAATTTAGAAATTTCGTGGCAACATATAATTTTACAGTTGTATATCAGCAGAAAATAAGAATCGAAGAATTAGACGGATAATATTTTATCTCCGAAATAAAGTTCACGGATTGAAAAATTTTAAGAAGATTATTTTTTTACTCTAAGTATATAAACTACGTTCATCAACAATATTTGACTATCATTCAGGAAATAAAAACAAAACATATAAGACAATCATGAATGGATCTTAATTCAAGTAGCGAAAAAAGATTTAATGATTATGAATATTAAAAAATTGAAGAATGGCATATAGATGTTGGATCTGCAAGAAAAGTTTCAATTCTGGAAAGTCTCTGGATTTCCATTGCATAATTCATATAGGAGAAAACCCCTACCACTGTGACCTTTGTACTGAAAATTTTGGCGAAAGAAAATTACTTGAAAACCATACCTGTGATAACAATCAGCAAAATTTAAAAGAAAGCGATAAAATTATATGTAAAGAAAATTCCGGTTTAATTTCTAATGATGTTCAGAGCTCTGAAGCCCATGAAAGACAACCGAACTATATTTGTTACATTTGTGGTAAGAAATTTAATTTTAAAATATTTTTAAAATATCATATTTATGTTCACGTAAAAAAAAGTCATTTAATTGCATATATTGTGGCAAACAATTTTCTAAAAAACGTCAGTTGAATATTCATTTAAAAAATCATACCAGAAAAAAATCTTTTGGTTTCAAATATTGGGTAATACGCATATTAAAAAAATATATTCTAAATACTCATTTAAAGATAATATATGGAGGAAAATCCTATGGTTGCGAATATTGTGGGAAACACTTTGCACGAAAGAAAAACCTTATTATTCATATGAGGATTCATACTGGAGAAAAACCATTTGGTTGTGATTATTGTGGAAGACACTTTACACAAAAGGCAAATCTTAATATTCATATGAGGATTCATGCTGCAGAAAAGCCATTTAATTGTGATCATTGTGGAAAGCACTTTGCACAAAAGGGCAACCTTAAATGTCATGTTAAGATTCATGCTGGAGTAAAACCCTTTGGTTGTGATCATTGTGGAAAACACTTTGCACAAAAGGCACACCTTTATGCTCATATGAGGAGGCATACTGGAGAAAAACCATTTGATTGTGATTATTGTGGAAAGCACTTTGCACATAAGAGTACCCTTAACTATCATATAAGTATTCATACTGGAGTAAAACGTTTTGGTTGTGATCGTTGTGGAAAGCACTTTTCACGAAAAGGTTGCCTAAATAAGCACTTAAAAACGTGTGCAAGAGAAGTTTTTGGTAACTAATACAACAAGCAGAACATTTTCAAGAAATAGATTCAAAATTTACTTATGGACTTATTCAAAATAAAAACATTAAACATAAATTTAGCTTAGAAAGACATTTAAAAAGACATATAGGAAAAAATCATTTCATCGTGAATATCGAGGAAAATATTTGGAAACAAATATTTTTATTCAGAATCAAAAGGAAAATATGTCTTGATTTCAAACCGAAGGAAAAAAATAGAATTTCGAAATTTAATTAAATTTCTGAGATAATGTTTAATTTTGCATATTGTAAAAATGATTTGTTCGAGAAATATGTAAAACGTTAATTTGGGGTTTGACACTAAAGAATAATCTTTTGAAGGAGTATATAGCAGGAAAATGTGTTTGCATGTAAATTTGATCTAAACACTCATGGGGACTCATACTGGAGAAAAATTTATTGGTTGTAGTTATTGCGGTAAACACTTTACACAAAAATAGCATTCAGATCATCATTCATAAGTTCATACAAGAGAAAAAAAATTCTGTTGTTATTATTGTGTTAATTTTTTTTTGATAAAATATTATAAAAGTTCATTGGAAAAGACATATATGATAAAAAATAAATGCTATAGAGATAAAATTTTGTAGATATTGAAAAAATATTTTAATTGAAGAAATCCTAAAAATATTCAGATTAAAAATTAAAAGAGGAAAATACTTTTAAGTTTTAAGTATTGTTACAAGACATGTGCATTTAGAGAAAAAAAAAACTCAAGTCTAGTGCATATTGTATAATAGTCATTTTATCTAAGCGGAGAGTAGCTTTTTTGAATTTCACTGAAAATCCATATTTTACCTAATATCTAGTTTTTGCCTTACAAATAGTTTTGACTACATCAAAACGTTCGAGACACTATTAGTAAAATATGTAATATTGAGATTTTTCAGCTATTTAAAGAATAATATGATTAAAAAAATGTATTTTTGTTATATTTGAATTTGACCTTTTTAGGGCCAGGTGACAAAGATTTAACATAATAACTATAATGGACATTGTATGTGCGTGTTTGCTTATAAATAGTTTACATTTAGAGTTCAAGTATATAAATGTAATTTGTCTTTAAATTTTATACCTAAAATTCTTTTTCAATTATTCTTAAATGGATATGTGCACCAAATAATTAATTAATATTCTAGAAATATTTAATTTTTTATAATATGATTAAAATATCTTTACGTAATAATCCATTTATTCAATTAATTAATGTTTTTGTATAATTTTATGGAACTTTAAATGCAAAACTTCAAAATTAACATCAAGATAATTCTCTATTTTTAAGGCACTTTCAGTTTAAAATAATTTTAATGCTTTTTCTGATTAATATTCTACATTTATATTTAAGGTTTATTTAACAGTATTCAATAAATACTGTTTTAGGTATCTCTGAATCCGAAGTTATATACCAGGTTAAGTTTTAAATTATTTCATCATGATTTAACTGTAATGTTATAATTGAAAAGTCAAAGCTAATTTTATTTGTTGAATTTAATTTTATGTTTTGATTATGAAATATTTTAGAATTGAAAAAAAACAAACTATTAAATGTGCAAATATCTCAATTTCAAAATTTTTGTAGAAACTATTGATGTTTGATTTGTATATTAACTTAGTATTTCAAATTTTTACCTTACTGTGATACAAAAGACTAAGATGTAAAGCTAAGCCATAAAAATTAAGTGTTTTTAAGACTCCTAATGTAATAGTGATTTTTCTGCTCTTTTTATAGGCAATTCATTTATTTTATATAACGTACTAGACAATCATATATTGAAAAAAAATTGTAAATATTAAACTTTCTATCATAACAAGAATTGTTAACTTAAAAAAATAGTATTTTAATTTTAGGACAGAAATTTGTATTATCCTTACCTATACTAAAACGTACTAGATAGAAATGGGTTATTTTAATGTCTAAAGAAGTAATGTTGAATTGTGAAAAATTATTTTCCCAAGTTTTCATTTTATATTTTTATATATTGCCATATTTATACATTTTGTTTCAATACTGTAATTTACATTGTGAAAATAAAATTTATTTTCCAACTTCATCCCATAAAAAATTACTCTTTTATATTTGTATTTAAGTTTTCTGATGTGAAAAGATCATGTAATCAATGTTAACAAATTTTATTTACGAAAAATATTTAAGTTTTTTAGAGCACATGATTATTTTATATAGTAAAATTCTTGATTACTTTTTAATATTTGATAATTTTAGCAATAGTGCGGATTCTGTATTATAGAATAAAATGTTTTTATATTTATGTGAAATATTTTTATTAGTTCATTATGCATATAACATATGATAATAGCGTTTACACTAGTTTAATAAAAATATTATCTTTGATTTAAATTTCATGTCTCACATGGTAGATGTTTTAAGCAATGTAACAAACCAATCCAGAGTTTTTCTCGTTTCAATAAATGAAAATGTTTTTACTTTCCCTTTTAAGTTGCCTTTCATGCTCGCGGGTTTGCTTAAAATAAAGAAAAATATTTTACTGTAGATTTTACAAAGTAGTGTTTATTATGTTACATATCGCTACATTGCAAACATTAATTCAAATGTATAAAACTAGTATTCAATAATGTGAACACACTTAAAGTAAGAACTAGAGCAAAGTTTTTTCAGAACATGAATGAAAGATTAAAAAAACTTTCAAATACAAAAGATAAAAAGCATTAGGAATGCAATCTAAAAGGAATTCATCAGAGTTCTAGTTTTCCTGTGTAATTTGCTTATACACAATGTTTCTGAGACTTTATCTAGTTTTCAGCTAATTAGAGTAATGCTCAGTTTTCTTGATGTCCAATTTACAGATATATAGCATATATACTATGCGGAAGAAGGCATATTTTATTAAAGTGACGTGGCATTTAGTCATGACCTGTTTGAAATTTGCTATACCTATTTTACCAGGTTTTTGATAAAACATTTCCAGATGTCTTGAGGTAGGTTATGGCGGACACTTTTGGAGCTTTATGCTAAGATGCATATAGCTTACATTGAAGAAGGTATTTGGAGAGGATTTATAGTCAATCGACTAACATTATCTAAGAAAAGTCGATTATAGTATTTTAACTAATCGGTTAACACTAAGAGATGTCTTGATATGAGCAGATAATCCGGATTTATAAAATTTGTATGGAGGAAAGTTGAAGGATTTTTGATGTTTCAACTTTCATTTTTAATTCAGATTAAAATATATTAGATGTTGAAGTTCGCATCAAGCAAGAATTTTAATTTTTGGATATGTAGATAGTTCAAATATCCAAGAGAATGATAATTCTCCTATTCCTAGTTTTTGCGTAATTGGTTCCTCAGATGTTTGAAAAAAGGACAGTCTAGGAAAATATGAGATATGCTTTCAGATTCCCTACATTGACAGCGATCTGTTTGCCAGCGATTAGACGTAAATAGAATCGAATTCGTTGGAAAAGGTCTTGTTCTAGCTCCTACCAGTCATATATCTTCTAGTCGGAATTTCATTAATAGCCTATTCATAAGCACAATAGAAATAAAGTATAGCATATCATAAAAATACAAATGTTAATAATATATTTGATAAATAGCACATTTGAGATTTATTTTTCTGGCAATGTTTCACATTATTTAATACAAAATTCATATTATATATAACATAAGCACAGTAATGCTATAAATTACTCTTACTGTATTATAATTTTACTACAGTTATAATATTAAATGTATGGATCGTAATTGGGTTATTATGATCAAAACACTTGTAACTTTTTTGTGAAAATATCTCAAACAAAAGAAATTTTATTTCTATTGGAAATCGAAAGAAAAATAAAATATGTTATAGGATTGTAAAGATATTGTGCGTTTTAAACTTTTATTTAAAATATAATTCATATCCAGAAGTTTTTTTACCTTATCACTTTCTTATAAGGTTATTTAATATCACAGAAATACATCTATATATTAATTAAGCTCAATAATTGAAACTTGGGCTGTAGAAATAAATCTAAACTTTTCAACTTAACTAAATGATTATAATTTGTCACTCAACGGTCAATTTTTGCACACGAGGGCTAATTAGACTGGGACCTACGGCTTAAAGTTGACTTCGAACCACTACAAACATCCATGCCTAAGATGGGATTCGAACCCACAAACTGTTGAACCGAAGGCAAGAGCGCTAACCATTCGACTACCAGCTCGGTCTAAATGTATGTAAAACAATGATTTGATGCATTTTTTTCTAAATCCTTGTTTATAACGCACTTTATAAAGTTCGAATCAATAAATTGGATGTAATGCTTGAGATTTTTCATCCTGAATACCCAAAATTTATATTTTTTTTTCTGCCGTTTAACTTATAATGATGTTTAATAAAGGATATGATTACAAAATCAAAAATGTTCCTAGTGTTTCATAATGTAGCTTTATAAATGGTATTATTGATCTGTTTGGAACTGAAATTATATGCGTATTTATCTATGTCAGTAAATGAAACGTTTCACAGAAGATTCATTTCATATTCATAATTTGTTCAAAATTACGTTCTTATACTTTCACCTCATAATCTGTGAGTTTCTTTTTAATATAGGCCAGGGATGGCGAACCAATGGCACGCGTGCCACAAGTGGTACGTTTGAAATTTTTGATGGCACGTACAAAAGCAAAATTATTTTTTAATAAGTTATCTTTTTTGATAAAAATGAATAAAAAATTATTGATCTACACATTATTTTAATTTATGACATAAATTTGTAAGACTAAATACCTATCGTAGTACGTTAAATAGAAGCGCCAATTTATACATTTTAGTATTAAAATATCGCATGAATTCTCTCGAAGTATATAAAGAGGAGCATTAGATAAAAAAATTTCCGTATCCAGTTTCGCCTTCTAATGTTATGGCATGTTGTTGCCGTCGCAGCGCTCGAATCAGACGACAGACTACATTGGTCATTTTTAGCAAACCATTATCTTTGAAACTTTACAGTGACTTGTTAAAAAATATAACCGTTTATTTAAAATAGATATAGTTTTATTTTTAAATAAGTATTTTTAAATATTATTTTATATTTTATATTCTGCATTCATTTGCAAGAACACTACGTCACACAACTGAAGTCTAACTTGTAAGAACCATAGGTATTAAAAGTTATTTTACTTATAATTTATTTTTCTTATTTTGAACAATAAAATATTTAAATATTATGAGAATTAAAAAATTATTTCATCATTAAATCAATGTAAAATATAGAAATAATTATTAAAATTACCTTGGATTAATAGATTTTTGATTATTTTCTTGTGTTGGTAATATTTTTATTACTTTAATATGTGACGAAATATGTTCTTGCAACCGAATGCAGAATAAATAATTTGTTTTATAACAATATTATTAACAAATATATTTTTTATAATTTCTTATAAGGCTAGTTCAATGAAGAAATCGAAATTATCCGAAACATGTACCCAGCAAACTTAAACTGCCGGCAAAAATCCGGCCCGCTGCTGGCCAAGCCGGTTTCCTGTTGGCCACGGCAAGCCGCTGATGGTTGTTTGATGGCCCAGCTCCGGCCATTACGGCCACGGATGAGTGCTGGCCAAAATAAACCAGGCCGGTGCTGGATGATAAGTAGTGGGCCAACAGATTCTGGCCATTGTTGGCCCTGAAGCTGTTGGCCAGCAAAATTAAGACAATTAGTTGTAGCGTTATTTTTTTATTTTATCGTCAAAGACTATTTTTTCCAAATAACTATTTTTTGTGATGTTAATTAATTTTCCTTTAACTTCTTACTTTTTAAACCCCTTAAAAACATTTTTTCAGAAAGAAATCTAAATTTCACATTTATTGTGTATACCGCGTGACAGTATGACGTCAGATACTGCGAAATGCTTGAGTCAGCGTCAGCCATTAATGTGAAATGGCGGAATATTCGATGTTGTGTCTGTGAGCTAAGAGAAATATAAGGTAAGTACGCATTTATTATTGTTGTTTATATCAGGATAGAATTGTTATGAATGATGCAAGAATAATATATTTTTTATGTTGAAATATTATTTAATTACTTGTTAAGAAAACTTCATAAACTGCTGATAACATGACAATAAGAGAAAGACATTGGAAAATGTTTGTCATAGTATGTTTTAGAATAATTTCATTACCGTGTGAGGAATAGAAAAATGTATCATGGACAGAAGCATTTTTTCATTCCATGTATTAGTTATATTTAATCAATTAATAAAATAAGTTTTTCAATGCTCAATTGTTTTTAAATTGAATTCGATTGCTATAAGGCTTAAACGTATTTATTACATTTTTTGTTTTTTTACGAAGCAAGTTTATGAAATAAATGACACTCTAAAAATATTCTACTTGAAAGCCCTTGGATGTTTATTTTCAATAAATTAATATCGGATCTTGTAGCATTTATAATCAATAAATTGTGTGTGAATTCCTTATAAACTTTAATTATTTTATTTTTAAAAGGCTTTCTTATTTACTATTATTTTTAAGTCAATTTTTACTGACCGAAATATTTTGTTTTATAAGAATTCGTGGTTTTAAATTTTGTATACTCTTCAAAGATCTGTTTTAAGGAATGAAAAAGTTTTCAATGCATAAACATTACAAAATATTTTATTGCATATATAACATGGTTTTTATGTATAACCATGTCAACCATTAAAATCATTGTAGATTTCTTAGAGAAATATTTTTAAATCTAAAACTTGAAAATACAGTACTGAAAGTAATAAATTTGAAAATTTCTGCAGGAATCTGACAGATTTATTGCCACAAATTTAAAAAAACATCTGGAATTCTATGGTTGATTAACGTTTATGAAAAAATTTTCATATGAACAACTGTTATTATTTAAACTAGTTGTGTAGCATGTTAACTATTTCCATGTAATGAATGCAGTCAGATGTAACAGCTTAGTAGCTACTCTTGTGTTTACATACTTTATTATATTTAAAATCATATTTTATGTTTTTATTAATGACTGAAAAGTTGAAGTATGAATTAACAATAAAATCAAACAATTTGTTTTAATGAAAATTTAAGTTGACAAGAATATTTGTCCCTTTCCATTTTGGAGAAAGTGATTAACATTTCAAGCATTTGATGATACTTTTGACATTTTGATCACTTGATTCTTTTATAGTAATGTAAATGGTTTTACTGTTATAGTAAATAGTCGACCGGATAATGGGTAAATGATATATCTTATATATATATACACACATAAACACCTTTACCAATTTACAAAGTCTGATTATGATGACAATATTGTCCTAGATATAATATTGTCAAAATTATTTTTATTTGCTTTAGATTTTTCTCTTTAAAGAATTAAAGTTAAATAAAGAACTTAAATATAATTTTAAACAATGTAAATTAGTAAGGTATACAAGTAAAATGAGTATGATATGAGAAATAGTTTAAAAAAGTTTATCTGTTTTGATTTCAGAAATACTTCTAATTTTGAAATTCACTATACAATTTCAAAATAATAACAAATAATTAAAATATTGCATTTGTAAACTCCATGTTTATTTTATTGTTTTAATATAGTAAGCATAATTAGGTTAATCTTCCAAACATTTACATATATATATAATTTCTAAATTTGATATCAGATATTGATATAAGAGATAAGATATTTTATTGTTTTAATATAGGAAGCATAATTAGGTTAATCTTCCAAACATTTACATATATAATTTCTAAATTTATTAACTGCTTTTAATTTCACGATATCTCTTAATTAATATATCATTCATTAACATGTTGGATGTGTTTTACAACCGTTCTACATGATGGATCAGCTGTTTACAGATTGCAAATGATTATGAAATCAAAACTTAGAAAAGAAAATAGTAATATTGCTATAATATTAAGATAATAGAAAATAAAATATTGCCCAAGTACATAAAGGAAATAGTTAGGTCTTCTTTATTTATACGTTTTATCCTTTTTCTGGCTTCTTGCAAAACTTGAATTTATTATAGAAATTTTTTTATCAATAACATTTGGTATAAATTTATTATACTGGAGAGTGACCTTTAATAGGTATTTTATGGTTATATGTAGTCTCGATCAATGATCTAACCATAAATACAAATTTTTCCTTAATATTTTTCAATATCATTGGTAATTACAAGCTAGATAATTTATTTCCTTGTGTTACAATTTTTTTAATTATTTGTATTAACAAATAATTGTAAATAATATAATTCTTGCAAATAATTATAATGGTAAATAATATTAACATATAATTGTAATTATAAATACTATTAGCAAGTAAATATAGGTAATATTTTTTTGTCAGGCAGTACTTGGTTGACGACCCTCTTCTGGTTTTGGATTATTGTAGAGTGTACAATGTCATGGACCTGGTCTAGCGCTGCTGGCCTTTGGGGGCATGCAACAACAACAACAATATTTTTAAAGTAAAGTAACAAATTATTGCTTATATTTATTATTGATGACTATTTTGCTAATATTTCATTTTATACATTAGCTTTGAAGATTGTGTTTCTAACATCTCCCCACTCCAATGTAAAGTGTAACTATTTAAACTATAGTCCAGAATCAATAACTTATTTTCTAATAATATTGGATTAAATATAAATTTAATACTTTGTGTAAAATAAAAATTATAAAGTTATGTAAAACATTTTTACTTCTAAATAATTCATGATTATGATAATTACTTGTGATGTAAATTTACTGGGCAACAACTGGAATGTATGCATTCAAAATCTGAAAATCATTTGCATTGATTGACATAATTTTTTTCATTAATCTGTAATCACAGGTGTATAAAAAAATAAATTCCATGTTAAGAAGATTTTGCATAGAATATTGCATAAATAATTCGAAATTATCAATATATTTTAAAATTCATCAATATTTATTTTAATTACTATGATTTTATAAACTTTACTTATCTATAATTGTAGTTGTGTGTAAAAAATAATTTGGTAATCATTGATGAATATTTTATTAACCATTTTTATTAGTTCAAAATGATTTCTTAAAAGCATGAAATACAAAGTGTATGTTATAAATTAATTACATTCTATTATAACCTTGAAAATGTAAAATTCTGCTTGAAACACTACAATGAATTTTTGAAGTCAGATGTTTAGGATTTCTATTAAGTCATTCAACTGAAATTGTTTTCATATAACCCTATTATTTGTCTCTATTTTTAATCAATGAATTGTCAGAATTGATGAATGTTGATTTTTCATTTGTTACTTAATGTTATTTATTATAATGTATATGTATATTGAAATATCAATATGAATATAAACTATAAAACTAAACTCTGGAAATACAGACCACATGGGCCAAGGCCTACAGTGCCTATTTTCCTGACCAAGAGCCCCTGGGCTGCGAAGCACATGTCCTGATTAGGTGTTCAGCATAACGCAAAACACCCAGTGTTTAGTTCCCAAGCATGCTCATTGTGAACATAATGTTACTAATACCCATTCCCCCTTTTTTTAAAGAGATAAAACTAAAATTAAGTAAAAGATTCCATCATAAAAGAATTGTATTAGTAATTTTTTATGAGTTATTAATTCTGAATGAAAATTGACATTATTATAGGCATTCACAACCTATTCAAGTGCTGGGCTTGTTTTGCTTTGACTGTAAATTTAATTGTAAAATATTGTAAGTTTAAAAATAGTTGTGTTGGATTCTCCTTATTCAAATAATTAATACTGTGAAATAATACCTAAATACTAGAAAAATAAGTGTTATGCATGTAATTTCTCCTAATTTATATAAACAGCTCAATTTTTTTCTGTTTTTTACCTGGGCTGTTATTAACATGGTGCTGTTTCTATTTTTGTAATTAAATTGAATGAGTTTAATAATTCTGTTTTTTTTATATTTTCAGAGTATTACAACAAAGTGAAAATCTTTACAAAAGGAGAAATTTCTTCCAGAGTACTAATTCGGAAGGTGGACCACAAAAATAAAAATAAAAACTTGTAAATTAAAAATGTTAAAAAAATTTTGCAAAAATTATTTTCAAATCTAAATAAAAATAGATATTTTTTTTATTTTCAATATTATCATAAATAAAAAATGTTAATTCCATTAATATTTAGACATTTAACTTATATATGGCTTTTGTTGTGTTAATTTTTATAAGTAATAAAAAATCTTAATCTGTATCCTTTTGTATCATTTTTCTCAACATCTTGTTCATGGAGACATTTCACTTATTTATGGCTTTGTTTTCTTAATTTTTATAAGTAATAAAAAGTGTTGAGCTTTATAATTTTTATCATTTTTCTCAACATCTTGTTGCATGGAGTTAATTGATTTGGAAAATAATTCTATAAAATTATCATAAAACCTGGAATTCTTTTATACATTCAAGTTCAGTTTTAGCAATAAATTGACACTTGCTTACACAAGAAATTTTTTAAAAAAATTTATAAATAATGAAATTCTGTTATAACAAAAATTTTAAAAACAGAATATAAAAGTTATTTAAATAAAATTTAGATTAAAATAAAACCATAAAATTTAGAGAGCATTTTCAAAAAAATGATTTAAAATATGAGTTAGTAATTCATATTTTTTTAATCTTTATATAATTAAGAACTAAAAAAGCACTTAATGATATTTGACAATTACATGGATAACAATTGTCTTTTAGAATCACAAAAACATATTCAGTATTAATTTGATGGATTTCCAATATTTCCATATTAACTTTAACAATATATACAATATTAACATAAATAATAAATTCATTATTTATAGAAATAAATAACCATAACCAGCCCTATGTCGGTGAAAGCGGGTATCGTCAGCCAAACGGCAAAGGGCCGATGAATAACCGTATATGGACACGTACTGGCAATTACGTGGGCCACATGCGGCCAATATGACATTGATGGCCACCCGGCGTTGGGCCAACAACGGACCGTACTACCGGCCCAGCAGCAATGACGACGACCACTTTATTGACGTAGCCGGCGAGGCCAAATAGCGGCGGGCCGCTGCTGGCCAAGACGGCTGACAGCAGTGGCTCGATGGATGCTCGGCATCTTTGTGTTTGCTGGGTAGCAGAGAATTTCAATCTTGGAGACCAACAGATACGGTATGATTGAAAAGGACAGTGAAGCAATTTGTATTTATATTCTAAAACTTTTGTCTGTAGAACATCTTCAGTAAAGCGGCACTATGAAACTAACCATAAATTTCTTCGTCGATCGAAGCGTAGAAGAGCAAACGGAGTATATATCACGTGCCTTAAAAATAAAAAAATTCTTAAAATACTTCTTTAATGAGATATATTGGAACTCAATCAAACACCAATGCTGGTAGTTATTAAGTTTCAAAAGCTATTGCTCAGTATGTGAAACCTTTTAATGAAGGCGAATATTTAAAGGATGCTTGGCTGAACTGTGGAACATATCTATTCGATGATTTCGAAAGCAAAGAAAAAATTACCCAAAGATTTAAAGACATGCCGATAGTTAGGATTACAGTGAAAGAGAGAATTTTGGGTGAGGAGGAAAATGTAAATTTTCAACAAAAAATTCAGATAAAGTCTTGCGATTTGATATCCATTTGGCCTGAGGAGTCTACCGCCGTAACAGGCTCTGCTAGCTAAGCAATTTGTGTACGTTATTTTGTTTAAAACAATATTAAAGAAGAGTTAATAAGTTTATCAACATTAACAAAAAAGGATTAGACATTTGAAATGCAGTTATAGATGCTTGCTTGCTGCGAACTTCAACATCTGTCTAAAAGATTTTTGTCTCAATGAAAAATGATAGTTGAAACATCAAAAATCTTTCAACTAACCTCTATCACAAATTTTATAAATCCGATCATCTGCTCATATCAAGATATATCTCTTAGTGTTAACCGATTTATTAAAAGACTTCAATCGACTTTTCTTAAATAATCTTAGTCCATTGACTATAAATACTCCTTAAATACCTTCTTCAATGTGAGCTACATGCATCTTAGTATAAAGCTCCAAAAGTGTCCGCCATAACCTACCTGCAAGACATCTGGAAATATTTTATCAAAAACCTGTTAAATAGTTTAAATATCCAAGAGAATGATAGTTTAATAGTTTAAATATCCAAGTTAGATAGTTTAAATATCCAAGAGAATGATAATGCTATTTATCCTACTTTTTTCGTAATTTTTTCCTCAGATGTTTGTATAAAGAATTATCTAGGAAAATATGAGCTATGCTTTCAGATTCCCTACATTGACAGCGATCTGTTTGCCAGAGATTAAACCTAAATAGAATCGAATTTATAGGAAGAGATCTTGTTCTGGCTTTGGCCAGCCATATGTCTTCTTGTCGGGATTTCGTTAATAGCCTATGATTTTTGCGAATAGATGTGAGATGAGTGAATGCTGCAGCATATTTGCAATTTTTTCATTGAGTCTTTTCTTGAAGTAATATTTCTTGATGTGTTCCATATATTCAAGAGAAATAAATGGTACAGCATATTTTACTGTTGCTGCATTCGCCAATGAGTCTGCAATTTCACTGCCTCCAATCTCTGAATGTCCGGGTACCCAAACTAACTGTATTGACAAATGATTTTGTATAGACTGAATTATTTGGAATCGAAGCTGTTGAAGGATTATTGGTGATTTCCCCTGGAAGAAACCAAAGGAACAGAGATGCAAGAAAGAAAATCCGTGAAAATGACATGTTTTTCGGGTCAATGCAAATTTTAGAGACTGTAATAAGTAGTGCCATTGCCTCGGCCACGGAGATGGAGTTTATGGACTTAATTTTTCCTGTTATTGATAAACTAGTTGTAAAATGAAATAGATCACAATGCCCAAATTTGATCCCTGATTGGACGCAGCTGTAAAAATACGTGTATCTGTCTGCCGTGATGACTGACAAACCTAGTGAAATAGCTTACAAATTATCATTTGGCAATGATTTTGTATGAAAAGGGAGACTCTAGGAACAAATGGAAATATTTTGGACATGTCTGAACAGCATTTATGACTTTTGAATATTCATTAAGTATAAATTCCCTGTTAGTTGAGTGAATATTCGGCTTTATTGACCAGAGGATGATTACGGTTAACTGGATTTAAAGTTAACTTTTCCCAAACTGAAAAACAAGGGGATAATGATGACTTGCTTAAATTCCGAATGTAAAAGTTTAAGTAGGGTATTTCATGCCTGGAGTGAAGAGATGTTATTCCTGCTTTTTGCAGACGTATGAGTATGGAGGTCTACTTAGGAAGACCAGTGGTAATAAAAGAAATAAGTACGTAACTGTTAAAGTCTTCAACTTTTTCTGTTGCAAATTCCGAAAACTTGATAATACTCTTTACATTCCAAAATAGAATTCCTCAGTATATTGAAAACATAGGTTCATTTTCAAGTAAATACGAACTCTAAATAATTTTTAAGGATACTTAGTTTCACGAGACAAGACAAACGCAATATTTCAAATTAACGATTGCAACCACTCTCGTCTGAATGTTCCAGATATCTTGAATGTTAGCACAAAATTTACCCCTTTGAGTTTTCCACCTATCAGATTTAAAAATCTACTTTCATTTCTTAAAATATGCTTTTTAAGTGAGTGTGGAAGAAGTGGTTGGTAGTCTAGTAGTTCAATGTTACTCTTCAGTGCTACTCTTTTGCCAAGTGAGTCTGCTTTTAAGATAACGTAAACATTAATACGTAAGGGGATTAATTGAAAAAATATAGTTTCTGTGTGTGCGTGTGTGGTATTCTTAAAAAAATGTTTTATATGTATCTCGTTTCAGTTATAATCTTGCTAACTGTGTCCTGATTTATAGTTTCCGATTTAAGGGATTCTTAAAATCAAGTAGGATAATTTCTGTAAGGAAAAAGTAGATCTTTCCTTGTGGTTTTCTACAGCTAGATTGACATTGCAGTGATATCTGAAACAAAATTCAACATAAATATACAACAAGAATGTGTATTGAGTAAAGGGTTTACTGTATACACCAGCCCTCAGGGTTGTCTTATATTTTAGAAAACCCAGCAGACTTGAATATAATCCAATCATGTTAAGGATCTTCTTCATGTAACATACTTAGGAAGACCTGTGGCAATAAAAGAAATAAGTACGTAACGGTAAAATTCTGCAACTTTTGTTGTGTTTGTTTTTAATATTGTATCAGGAATATTTTTCTTCATCAAGTCATTAATATCAAGCTGGTATATCATATAAATATATATTCATTAATATCAAGTTAATTAATCTTGAATTTTTTATAACTCATTTGTTTATTTTTATCTTTTCACTGTGAGTAATTTCTGATATGTCTTTGAGGAAGACATTTGGTTTTAGAGATATGGTTTGCATTCGTCCATCAATTTGCACTAAGAGATTCATTCAGTTTAACGAATGTATTAGATGATTGTTTCTTTATTCGGAAATAAATAGGTGAAAAAACAGTTTTGCATAGTGTAAAGCGATGTAATTCTCACTGCTTCTGTTATGATTCGAAGAGATTTGTTTTCAGTTCTTCCCAACTAATCAATCTTGTCTTGTTGGGTAGAAATCAATATTTCACTTCCATATTTAAGAAAAAGATTGAATAAAAGTTTTACAATTTTTTCTTTTAAATTTGTCTATCAGCTAAAACTCACATAAGAACCCATACTTTAGAAAAACCTTTTGTTTGTGAACATTGTTCGAAATCTTTTTAGAGAAAAGGCCCATTTACATGCACATATGAGAACTCATACAGGCAAAATCCGTTCGTTTGTTGATACTGTGTCCAACGTTTTTCACAATGTGGTAATTTAACTAAATATGCGAAGAGACATACTTGATAAAATATTTTGTTTGAATATATAGATGGAAGTATTTTACTAACTATTAATTTAAATATACGTATTCAGACTCAAATTGGGAATAAGTCTTTATTTTAAATATTATGGTAAGCATTTTACACAGAAAAAAATAGAATATCAATCCCTCAACTAAGAAAATACTTTTTATGAATTTTGTGGGAATTTTTTTAAACTTAATTCCGGCTTAAACGCTTAAAAATCAAAATAAATATATTAAAATATTTGCCGAAACATATAATAAACTAAATATTTGAGATTTTCAACCAATAACTAAAGGGTAATCATCAGATTTTAACAATGTTTTTTTTTGTTTTATTGTGAAATGATTGCTTATTTATTAATATAGTCTCAACAATGCGACACGATGTAATTTCTCTTTGTAAACTTTATTTGTTGTATACATATAATTTAAGAACAAAATGCTAGTGAATATATTTTACTGAAAATTACATATAAATATACATGTAAACGTATATTCCATTATTCTCATAATTTATTTTCCTTGCAATATTCAATTTTTTTAACGTTTCGGTAAGATTATCGCTTTTAAAAAGTTCCATTACCAGATTAAACAATATAGATTTTTTAAATTTATAAAGTAAACCTATTCAAAACTTAAAAACATATCTCCTAATAAAGATATTTTTTACATCGTTTATTAAGTTTTTATATAATATTTTTTACCCTTTATCAAAGGCAGAGTTATGTAATCTGTCAATATATAACAATGTCTTTTTAATTTAAAAATATTTTTCTGTTTATTTTGATTCAAATTTTGCCACTGAGTTTAAGATTTGTAAGCAGTAGTCACAACAAATGCTTTTTTAGAAATCTATCTGACCAAAGCAGTAGGCGACCTAATATGCTGGATATTTTTTAAGACTCGACTGATGTCAATTGCATCGTCAAAATTGTTTTAGTAATATTTGTTTATAAATTGATTTTTGTGTTTTATGTTTTAAATATGGAATTTTTAAAACTCAGACAAAATAAGATATGATATTAAAATATTTTGAGTTTTCCATTTTAAGTATAAATTTTCAGTGCAACCCTTATTTCATATTTTCATTTCAGATTTCTATATTTAAGTGATTAAATTTATCGTTTTAAATTTACGCTATGATGGTGTAAATTAAAATATCCATAAATATTTAAGTGGTATATATTATTTATGTAATGTTTATGTTATCTATGTGTTAGTTATGTTTATCTAACATTGTTATTGGTATAAGAGATTCTTTCCCAAAATATATAAAGTTCTAAACTATTGGAATATTTCAACTAATTTTACTGACGATTTTATTATTTTCATGTATTTTAATAAATGCGTGACATTAAAATTTTATAAAGGATATCGTATATATATATATATATTATTTTTGTAATATAGAATAATACGTTTAAGCTATTTTAGAAAATAGAATATTTTAATTTTTAAAAAGAAATTGCTATATTAATTATTTTTTGTAATCTTTAATTGACACAAATGATTAATTTAAGCATCAACTAAAATAATTTATTTCACTCTTTATTTCAATATTTTATATTTTGCTATTTTATTAAAAATTTTCAGTTTATTTCAATATAGTGCCGACTGCTTAATGTGTGAAATATTTCATTTTTAAACATTTATTTTACAACTTCATTTAACGAAAATTTATTTTTATATGATTTTTATGTATTTATAATTTTCTTGTTTTGTGTGCTTAAAAAATAATGTAACCAATGTAAATAAAGTTATTGACGACCTATGTTTAGTCATTATTTCATTTAGTCAACTTCTTTAATATTTTTAATGTGATGTTTATACATTGTTTTGACTGAAATATTTTCTTTTTTCAGTAGTATATATTTCTATTTGTTTACATTTTATAAAACAATACTAAAATACTACACATAAAAAAAATAATGTATGATAATGAAAAACTTTATTCACAATTTTTAATAATGACCATATTTCTCATCATATACATTTTGGTCTTGATTTTACTGAAAATTTAATATTTTAATGAGCATTTATAATTAATTTTATGTTAACTAAAAGACTGTAATTTCTTAAAAAACATACAATAATATTAAACTGTATTAAAATTACAGTTGACTCTTTAAATGTACTTTTTTAGGCTTAATATCTAACATAATAATATGAAATCTTTAAAAACTAGAAATTTTTTATTGATTTCGATAATTTAAAGAAATGAAGCATTCTTACAATTCTTTATAACGAATCCTAAATTATTTTATTTTCTTGGCTTCTCGCGAAATATTTTATTATTTAGTAGTATGACAAATTTATAGAATTAAATAAATTACAAATCTAATGATTAATAAGAAAGTTTTAAATTCTTAATGAAAATTATTACTATAACTTCTTATAAGTTTCTTATCGGTCAGTGATTAATTCAATTCTAAATTTACTATTTAAATTTTGATTAGAGTGTTTGTTACTGAATTAAAGATAATCAACCCTTTCTAATCAAAGTAACCATACCAGGAGGTGATTTATTTAAGCAATTAAGCCTTGTATTCCCAGAAAACTTTTTTGCAAGAAATTAACGAATGGTTATCTTACTGATTTTTAATTTGTTATTTATTCATCATCATTAGAAATAAAAAAATCACTTTCATGTTATGGGAATATTTTTATTCATTTCAACAGAAAAATTTGTTTTAAAATTAAATTACCACATTTCCCGATTTTTTAAAATTGATTGTTTTTGACATCCGTAAAACGTAACCATACGGAAAAAATTTGGAATGTGGACAAAAAGCATTTCGATTACATTCAGTACTGAGACTCAGTGAAATGTATGTAGGAGGCAGATGTTTTCTAATAAAATGCTAATTATTTTATCAGTTCTCAGTTTATTCGATAAAAAACATTTCTTTAGAACTTTAAGTAATTCAATTTAATTCATTTTCAATTTTAATTTATAAAATTTAATTTTTTCTGTATAGAGAATCTGAATTTAGGTTTTTGGAATGTTGCATTCAGTACTCCGATTTCAATATGTCAATTCAAATAAAGATATGTTTGCATGTTGTCCATAATTGATGATCTTGGATTCAGTATTTTGTGACTATTATAAGGCAATAATAATTAACTTTAATTTTTTTATATTGAAAACTCTGATTTCCTATTTTAAACTGAATGTCTTTACTGTGGCAATCAGAAGAGTTGTTTGTGGGGTTTAATTCCCTTACCATGCGTAAAAGTTTGTCAAGTTTATGAATTAATTTAAAATAATTATAAATTAATTTTTTTGTAAATCCATTATTCGATGTTAACATGAAACCATTCATTGTTAATTCCTTGTTAACTGTACAGTTTTCTTTTTTTAAATTTTTTTCTAGTTATGTAAATGATCAAATTTTGTGTAATTGTCTGTTTATATTTTACCTTAAAGTATATAAAATTCTCGACTCTTCCCATAATTTTTTTTCATACTTTTTTATCTTTCTTATGTTTTGTTTTTCTAGTTTCACTGATATTGTTAAGGTCTGTTTGTAGAAATTACATTCAGAATATCAATCTATCCACATTTATTAGAATGTGATCATGAGACCTAACCTAATCACTCATGGATGGCGAATTAAGTATTAGGAAGTTTTCTGTTTTAATGGAAGCATCATTCGATTTTTTGGCGAAATTATCTTTAGTTTCATGTTCAATGCCCTTAAACGAGTTGAGGCTTGGTACATTAATGAAGGTATTTTTGTGAATCCTCAAGAGAACTCTTATGATTGCCTTCACAATGAAAATTAATCTTAATTTGGAAAAGATAATCTTTTTTTTGTCAAGAATTCTTTGGATAATTTTTTTTTACATAAACCTAAGTTGAAATTAACATTATAATTTTTAAGTTAAATGAGAAAAAAAGTTTTGTGTGCATTCAAATATGAATTTAGAAGAACTTTGACTCTAAATCCCAAAGTTATTCACATGGCTTACATCATTGTTTTTTTGCCGTTCATTACTTATTGTTCAGTCTAGCGGTCTAGAATGAAAAATAAAATTGCTAAAGTATATTTAATGAAATTTCAAAGTTTGTTATATATAGCTACCTCTGGGTGTATTAAAACCATTCATATTTATACACTTAAAATTTTGCTTAGCATGCAACCATTTTACATGAGTATTGAAGCAGAAGCTATAATTTGCATAAAAACACTTAAAAATACAGTTTAGTGGAATATTAATGGGGATTTTTGACATCTTAATGCTGATGTTAGTCATCCGTATGTAAGTAAGCCTACTGATTTTATGTCTACTGATTACCCATTCTCATATGCAGTGGAATATGCTTGGACAAAATTATAATTGTAAAAGAATAATTATCTATTATGACAGTCAATCTGCATTACTGGCCTTACAGAAGTCTACTATAGCTTCTCTTCTTGTCTGAGAACGATTATTCTGCGCATATTGGCAAATAATAACTCCCTCACCTCAGATTTGACTCTCAGATGTTCCTTGAAAACCAATTTGTTTGGTCCTGAACCAGTTCTAGATATTTCAAAAGAACCAATTAAAAAAAAATTATTTGATCTTTCCCGGAAACAACAGTTTTTGAACTGGTATAATGCAAGGGATCAAATTCAAGTAACGCTATTAATTGGTAGATATACTAATGAAAGGAAAAAAGAGTTGTTAAACCTCAATAGAAGCTGTTTAAAGAATACAATGATACTTCTGAATTGTTACTGCCACATTAAAAGATATCCCACCATAGTGGCAGCAGTAGTTGATTCTATTTTCAGGGATGTCAATATATGGGGAAATCTTCATTGCATATTCTAAGTGAACGTGAAACTTTTTCTGTGCATAGATTTAAACACATTTGTCAGTTTATAATTGAGCTTTTTATGCTTCAGGATATTCCTATTAATATCCCTATCATTCGTTACATAATCATACATTTACGAAAATTTCCCTATCATTCGTTAAAATTTATTTATGACAGTAATAATGAAAACAAACAACCATTTCATGTACTGCTTTTGATTGGCGAAAGTAGGGCAAAATTATTATCTGCCAAACAACTTGAACTGCTTAGCAAAACAAAGTAATATTCAAATTTCAACTATACACAGCTGTAAAACAAATCTGAAATAACATTGGATGATGAAAGAAAATTGCTGCAACTTGACCTGTGGCGTCACGTAATATTAAATCTACGGCATTTTCACTCACACTGGAATATTGGCAACTCTAATGTAAGGGGCTTAGTTCGCTATATTTTCGATAGAAAAATTAGTAACTTATTTATGGAATCTGCTGTTAGGCAATAAATTTCAATATTCTTGAGTTGTGATATTGTATTCTTTTATCCTGATGTAATCTTCCCTGTCTTTAGAACTTTAAACATCAATCCTTAACATAACATTAATTTTAATCGAATATATTCTTGACAATATTTACAAATCAAATATTCAATTTAAATCAGCAGGTAAATATAGAGTTGATTACAATGTACAAAATTTAACCCGAAACATGAAGTAAGCAAAAGACGTTATTAATACATTTGTCTTGACAAAACTTTTGGAAATATTTTTATGTGACATGATAGCTTTTAACGAAACACGCTTAAGTAGTAATTTAATCATATTCACAATTCATTGTTTAGTATCCTTTACACTTATCCTGTTTAGTATCATTGTTTAGTATCCTTAGGTGGCGCGATTGACTTATTTTATCTGTCCAATTATCAATTCGGATGGAATCGCATAAATATGAGCTTAATCCAGATTTAAGATGAGAACGGTAATTGATATAGGAATATATCATTTCCTCACTATATTTTATGCAGAGATGATGAAGATGAAGAGATGATGAGAAGAAAAACCGTGGTCTAAATAGGTAGATTTGTAATTTGATTGGCTGAAAGATATGCAGTCATATACTGTTTTTAATGACATAATATACAATTTTAATATTCTTTTATAGGTAAATTGCCTTCAAGATCTAAATCTTTCTTTTTGCAAGCTTGCTGATCTCTCTCAATGGTCCTTAACTCCTGACCTGAATATGTGACCAATGCCTTACAGTATGGTTATTCATAGATATATTGTCAAATGCTTGACATATTTCTTGGTAAGAAGAACGTGTTGACAAAACTGTTTTGAAAATTTAAAATAAATAATCTTATTGCGATTGCTATTTTTCATATTGGCAAAGCAGATTTTAAATTCGCGAATTGATAATTTGAGTGCTTATCCCCATTTAATAAATAAGCAACATGTAAAGTCAAATACTTAATTCCTTATGAAGTATAATCTACCTTATTTCATTGTTTCCTCAGTCTTTAATTTATACCATTCCATTATGGAATAATCGGAGCTTAAATATTTAAAGATATTATATCTGGACTAAGCAATGTGTAAGTAATCTTTTATACTTAAAAACATTCACACTGCAGCAATGGGAAAATAGCAATATGTGTTGAGTTTGTTGTTGCTCTCATGTGACAAGTGCGAAAAAAATGAAAAGAAAAGGTAAAAAATGCAATTCATATTGAATAGTATTATATATTATTCAATAATATATAATATATTTCAATAATTTGAACACACTTAAAGTAAGAACTAGAGCAAAGTATTATCAGAACATGAATAAAAGATTAAAAAACTTTCAAAACAAGAAAAAGAGTATTAGGAATGAAATCTAAAAGGTATTTATGCAAGTTCTAGTTTTCCAATGTAATTTGCTTAAACACAATGTTTCTGAGACATTATCTAGTTTTCAGTTAATTATAGTGACTCAGTTTTCTTGATGTTCAAAGATAAAACCTTAATAGAATCGAATTGTTAGGAAAAGATCTTATTCTAGCTCTGGCAAGACATATGTCTTCTAGTTGGGACTTCGTTAAAAGCCTAAGATTTTTGCGAATAGATGTGAGATGAGTGAATGCTGCAGCATATTTGAAATTTTTCCATTGAGTCTTTCCTTAAAGTAATATTTTTGACGAGTTGTTTCAGATATTCAGGAGAAATATATCGTATAACATTTTCACTCACTGTTGCTGCTTTCTCCAATGAGTCTGCAATTTCACTGCCTGCAATCTCTTAGTGTCATGGAACCCAGACTAACTGTATTGACAAACGGTTTTGAGTAGATTGAACTATTTGGAATCGAAGCTGTTGAATAATAGTTGGTGATATCCTGGAACAAACCGAAAAAGCAGAGATGCAAGAAATAAAATCTGTGAAAATGACATGTTTTTCGGGTCGAGTGCAAATTTTGGAGACTGTGATAAGTAGTGCCATAGCCTCGGCCACGGAGATGGAGTTTATTGAATTAATTTTCGCTATTATTGATAAACTAGTTGTAAAATGAACTAGTTCTCAATGCCCACATTTGATCCCTGTTTAGACGCAGCTATAAAAATCAGTGTGTCTATCTGCTGCGATGACTGACAAATCTAGTGATACAGCTTAGAAATTATCTTTTGGCAATGATTTTGTATTAAAAGGGAGACCCTAGGAACAAATGGAAATATTTGAAATTTCTAACCAGGCTGTCGGAACTTTTAATATTCATTAAGTATTAATTCCCTGTTGAGTTACAATTTGGCTTTAATGACCAGAGGATGATTACGGTTAACTGGATTTAAAGTTAGCTTTTCCCAAACTGAAACACAAGGGGATAATGATGACTTGCTTAAATTTCGAATGTACACTACTGGCCATTAAAATTGCTACACAAAGAAGAAATGCAAATAACAGAACGATATTTATTGGACACATACATTATTGTGGAAAGAACAAGTGATTAGATTTACAGAAAATTCGGATGTATAGATCTTGAGAAATCAGTACCCAGAGCAGCAACCTCTGGCTGCAATAACAGTATTTATCCTCCTAGTCATGGAGTCAAACAGAGATTGTATGGCATGTACGGGGATCTCAGTCCATGAAGTTTCAACACTTTGTCACAGTTCATCGAGAGTAGTGGATGGTGAGCGATTACGTGCCAATCGCTCGGCAACTATTGACCTTACGTTCTCAATTGTTGACAGATCAGGAGAACGTGTTTGTCAGAGTTACAGTCGAACTTGTTCTGTATCAAGGAAGTTCAAAACTGTACATGCAACATGCGGTCGTGCATTATCTTGTTGAAACAAAGCATTAGGGATGCCTCAAAGATAGGGCAGAGAAAGGAGCCTTAACACATCGGAAATGTAACGGTTGCTGTTCAAAGTGACGGTAAAGCGAACAAGAGGTGATCGAGACGTTTATCCAATGGCACCCCATACATTCACTCCAGTAGATGGGCCAGTATTGCGATGTCCAATGCAAGCTGGCAATGCGCGTTCTCCACGATGCCTCCAAACACGTATGCGCCCATCATTGTCCTGTATACAGAAACGAGATTAATCTGTAAAGATGACGTGATGCCATTCCCGCGTCCAGGCTCGTCGCTGATCACACCATTGAAGGCGCTCCTGTCTGTGACGCACCGTCAATGATAGCCGAAGCCATGGTCGCCGTTCAGACAATCCATGCTGCTGCAAACGTCGTTGAACTGTTCGATCAGAAACTTGTTGCCTTGCAAATGACTCAATTTCTCGACGCAGAGATTGTGACGTGGCTGTACGATCCCTTGTGACCATGCGGATAAGATGTCTGTCTTCTCTGCTGTTAGTGATGGTGGGGTCGCTGAAATATTGCATGAAGTTCCGTATGATTGTCCTGAGCCCATCGGTTCCATATTTTGCTTACAGTCATAAGGTCTCGACCGACGCGAGCAGCAATATTGTGGTACGATAAACCGCAATCCCGGTAGGCTATAATCCTTCTTCGATCAAAGTCATACACGTGCTGATAGGCATTTCTTCTTCCTGCACGAGGCATTACAACAACTTTCTTTACCGAAAACAATGTTGAAACGGAAATTGAGTATGAGAAAACTGCTGTCAAATCTCAAAATTATACACATTTTATGTCGCTACTGTCGCCTGCTTTGTATGAATGCGCTGAAAATCTAATCATTTGCATATCACAGCAAGTTCTACCAGTAATGCAAATTTCACGTGTTTGGTGTGCCGCTTTCCTGTTGTAGCAATTTTAATGTCCAGTAATGTATATTGAATGTAATAATCACTGAAATATAATAATTACTGACAAACAATTGTTGAAATCTCTTTTATGTGATACGACAGATTTTAACGAAATACGCTTGAGTAGTAATTTAATCATATTCATAATTCATTGTTAAGTATCCTCTTAGGGAAGTGATGGACTTATTTTATCTATACTATTATAAATTTATGCATTGGTATGAATTCATTTACTGTTTTTCAATTACGAAATATACAATTTTTTAATATTCTTTCATAATTAATTTGCCTTCAAGATCTATATCTTTCTTTTTGCAAGCTTGCTTCATTGGTCCTTATCTCCTGACCTGAATCTGTGACCAATGCCTTATAGTATGGTCATTCATAGAGGTGTTGTCAAATGCTTGACATATTTCCTGGTAAGGAGAACGAGTTGGCAAAACTGTTTTGAAAATTTGAAAGAAATAATCTTATTACCATTGCTATTTCTTATATTGGCAAAGCAGTTTTAAATACGCAAAATGATAGTTTGAGTGCTTATCACTGTTTCATAAATTAGCAAAGTGTAAACAAAAATACTTAACTCCGTATGAAGTATTAAACTTCTATTTAATTTCATTATGTTTCCAGTCTTAAATATATACTATTCCGATTTCGTCTAATGGGAGCTTAAATATTTAAAGCTATTTTATCTGGACTAAGCTTCGTAAGTTATGATCTTACATATAAAATTTATGTAAAAATAAAATCCATTTTTAATTTAGAAATTTCGTGGCAACATATAATTTTACAGTTGTATATCAGCAGAAAATAAGAATCGAAGAATTAGACGGATAATATTTTATCTCCGAAATAAAGTTCACGGATTGAAAAATTTTAAGAAGATTATTTTTTTACTCTAAGTATATAAACTACGTTCATCAACAATATTTGACTATCATTCAGGAAATAAAAACAAAACATATAAGACAATCATGAATGGATCTTAATTCAAGTAGCGAAAAAAGATTTAATGATTATGAATATTAAAAAATTGAAGAATGGCATATAGATGTTGGATCTGCAAGAAAAGTTTCAATTCTGGAAAGTCTCTGGATTTCCATTGCATAATTCATATAGGAGAAAACCCGTATCACTGTGACCTTTGTACTGAAAATTTTGGCGAAAGAAAATTACTTGAAAACCATACCTGTGATAACAATCAGCAAAATTTAAAAGAAAGCGATAAAATTATATGTAAAGAAAATTCCGGTTTAATTTCTAATGATGTTCAGAGCTCTGAAGCCCATGAAAGACAACCGAACTATATTTGTTACATTTGTGGTAAGAAATTTAATTTTAAAATATTTTTAAAATATCATATTTATGTTCACGTAAAAAAAAGTCATTTAATTGCATATATTGTGGCAAACAATTTTCTAAAAAACGTCAGTTGAATATTCATTTAAAAAATCATACCAGAAAAAAATCTTTTGGTTTCAAATATTGGGTAATACGCATATTAAAAAAATATATTCTAAATACTCATTTAAAGATAATATATGGAGGAAAATCCTATGGTTGCGAATATTGTGGGAAACACTTTGCACGAAAGAAAAACCTTATTATTCATATGAGGATTCATACTGGAGAAAAACCATTTGGTTGTGATTATTGTGGAAGACACTTTACACAAAAGGCAAATCTTAATATTCATATGAGGATTCATGCTGCAGAAAAGCCATTTAATTGTGATCATTGTGGAAAGCACTTTGCACAAAAGGGCAACCTTAAATGTCATGTTAAGATTCATGCTGGAGTAAAACCCTTTGGTTGTGATCATTGTGGAAAACACTTTGCACAAAAGGCACACCTTTACTGCTCATATGAGGATTCATACTGGAGTAAAACCATTTGATTGTGATTATTGTGGAAAGCACTTTGCAATTAAAAAAGCCCTTTACAATCATGCAAGGATTCATACTGAATTAAAATCTTTTTGTTGTGATCGTTGTGGAAAACACTTTGCACGTAAGAGCACCCTTAATGATCATGTTCGGATTCATACTGGAGTCAAACCTTTTGGTTGCAATACGTTGCGGAAAGCACTTTTCACGAAAAGGTTAGCCTAAATAAGCACTTAAAAACGTGTGCAAGAGAACGTTTTTGGTAACTAATATAACAAGCAGACACATTTCCAAGAAATAGATTCAAAATTTACTTATGGACTTATTCAAAATAAAAACATTAAACATAAATTTAGCTTAGAAAGACATTTAAAAAGACATATTGGAAAAAATCATTTAATCGTGAATATCAAGGAAAATATTTGGAAACAAATATTTTTATTCAGAATCAAAAGGAAAATATGTCTTGATTTCAAACCGAAGGAAAGAAATAGAATTTCGAAATTTAATGAAATTTCTGAGATAATGTTTAATTTTGCATATTGTAAAAATGATTTGTTCGAGAAATATGTAAAACGTTAATTTGGGGTTTGACACTAAAGAATAATCTTTTGAAGGAGTATATAGCAGGAAAATGTGTTTGCATGTAAATTTGATCTAAACACTCATGGGGACTCATACTGGAGAAAAATTTATTGGTTGTAGTTATTGCGGTAAACACTTTACACAAAAATAGCATTCAGATCATCATTCATAAGTTCATACAAGAGAAAAATAATTTCTGTTGTTATTATTGTGTTAAATTTTTTTTTGATAAAATATTATAAAAGTTCATTGGAAAAGACATATATGATAAAAATAAATGCTATAGAGATAAAATTTTGTAGATATTGAAAAAATATTTTAATTGAAGAAATCCTAAAAATATTCAGATTAAAAATTAAAAGAGGAAAAGACTTTTAAGTTTTAAGTATTGTTACAAGACATGTGCATTTAGAGAAAAAAAAACTCAAGTCTAGTGCATATTGTATAATAGTCATTTTATCTAAGCGGAGAGTAGCTTTTTTGAATTTCACTGAAAATCCATATTTTACCTAATATCTAGTTTTTGCCTTACAAATAGTTTTGACTACATCAAAACGTTCGAGACACTATTAGTAAAATATGTAATATTGAGATTTTTCAGCTATTTAAAGAATAATATGATTAAAAAAATGTATTTTTGTTATATTTGAATTTGACCTTTTTAGGGCCAGGTGACAAAGATTTAACATAATAACTATAATGGACATTGTATGTGCGTGTTTGCTTATAAATAGTTTACATTTAGAGTTCAAGTATATAAATGTAATTTGTCTTTAAATTTTATACCTAAAATTCTTTTTCAATTATTCTTAAATGGATATGTGCACCAAATAATTAATTAATATTCTAGAAATATTTAATTTTTTATAATATGATTAAAATATCTTTACGTAATAATCCATTTATTCAATTAATTAATGTTTTTGTATAATTTTATGGAACATTAAATGCAAAACTTCAAAATTAACATCAAGATAATTCTCTATTTTTAAGGCACTTTCAGTTTAAAATAATTTTAATGCTTTTTCTGATTAATATTCTACATTTATATTTAAGGTTTATTTAACAGTATTCAATAAATACTGTTTTAGGTATCTCTGAATCCGAAGTTATATACCAGGTTAAGTTTTAAATTATTTCATCATGACTTAACTGTAATGTTATAATTGAAAAGTCAAAGCCAATTTTCTTTGTTGATTATGAAATGTTTTAGAATTGAAAAAAAACAAACTATTAAATGTGCAAATATCTCAATTTCAAACTTTTTGTAGAAAATATTGATGTTTGATTTGTATTTTAACTTAGTATTTCAAATTTTTACCTTACTGTGATACAAAAGACTAAGATGTAAAGCTAAGTGTTTTTAAGACTTCTAATATAATAGTGATTTTTCTGCTCTTTTTATAGGCATTTCATTTATTTTATATAGCGTACTAGACAATCATATATTGAAAAAAAATTGTAAATATTAAACTTTCTATCATAACAAGAATTGTTAACTTTAAAAAATAGTATTTTAATTTTAAGACAGAAATATGTATTATCCTTACCTATACTAAAACGTACTAGATAGAAATGGGTTATTTTAATGTCTAGAGAAGTAATGTTGAATTGTGAAAAATTATTTCCCTAAGTTTTCATTTTATATTTTTATATATTGCCATATGTATACATTTTGTTTCAATACTGTAATTTATATTGTCAAAAGAAAATTTATTTTCCAACTTTATTCCACGATTAATTACTCTTTTATATTTGTATTTAAGTTTTCTGATGTGAAAAGATCATGTAATCAATGTTAACAAATTTTATTTACGAAAAATATTTTAAGTTTTTTAGAGCACATGATTATTTTATGTAGTAAAATTCTTGATAACTTTTTAATATTTGATAATTTTAGCAATAGTGCGGATTCTGTATTATGGAATAAAATGTTTTTATATTTATATGAAATATTTTTCTTAGTTCTTTATGCATATAACCTTAATGTAGTAGTGCTATTTACCAAAATTTTAAAATAAATGATAGTAAAATATTTTGTTTTCGGAAAAATTCTTTTTTTGACATATTTCTGAAGATTTAACTCAGTAATAAATAATTGTATCATTGCATTTCAATTTAAAAGGTAACAATTTAAAAATAATATCAAACTTTAAAATCAATTTAATTAATTTTTCTTTTTATTGAACTTGATGTTAAAAAAAACTTTCTCAGGTTTATGTAATTTCAGTTTATTTCCATGTTTTGAAGACAGTTTTGTCATATTTATCTTTAATTTGTCATTTCTAGAATACTTTTATTATTTTTTCTATGGGACAATAGTATTAAATTTAGTAGTATACACAATTAAATTTAGTAAAACTAATATTGATTTTTTTTTACTTATGAATTGAGATTTTAATTACAATACCAGTAATATAAGCTGCATTTTTGTAAAGAGAATATCACTACCTAATAAAATATTACAAACTTTATGTAAATATTGTAATACATAAATATTTATGCAATAATAAATGAGAAAATTTTTAATCTAATATTCATTTTACAGTTCTTGTTTGAACTGAATAAACTATACAAAGGTGGAAGCAAAATTATTAACTATTTATACAAACAATCTTTCGTTTCTTGTTTGCAAGGATTTTGTCTGGGATTGAAATGAAAATTTCTTGTGTCATGGATAGGTTCTTATATCAGGATTTCTGCTTGTGGCTGACGAAGTCTAATTTCCAAAATATGATAATAGCGTTTACACTAGTTTAATAAAAATATTAACTTTGATTTAAATTTCATGTCTCATATGGTAGATGTTTTAAGCAATGTAACAAACCAATCCAGAGTTTTTCTCGTTTCAATAAATGAAAATGTTTTTACTTTCCCTTTTAAGTTGCCTTTCATGCTCGCGGGTGTCCTTAAAATAAAGAAAAATATTTTACTGTAGATTTTACAAAGTAGTGTTTATTACGTTACTATGGCTACATTGCAAACATTAATCCAAATGTATAAAACTAGTATTCTATAATGTGAACACACTTAAAGTAAGAACTAGAGCAAAGTTTTTTCAGAACATGAATAAAAGATTAAAAAAACTTTCAAATACAAAAGATAAAAAGCATTAGGAATGCAATCTAAAAGGAATTCATCAGGGTTCTAGTTTTCCTGTGTAATTTGCTTATACACAATGTTTCTGAGACTTTATCTAGTTTTCAGCTAATTAGAGTAATGATCAGTTTTCTTGATGTCCAATTTACAGATATAGCATGTATACTATGCGGAAGAAGGCATATTTTATTAAGGTGATGTGGCATTTAGTCATGACCTGTTTGAAATTTGCTATACCTATTTTAACAGGTTTTTGATAAAACATTTCCAGATGTCTTGAGGTAGGTTATGGCGGACACTTTTGGAGCTTTATGCTAAGATGCATATAGCTCACATTGAAGAAGGTATTTGGAGAGGATTTATAGTCAATCGACTAACATTATTTAAGAAAAGTCGATTAAAGTCTTTTAACTAATCGGTTAACACTAAGAGATGTCTTGATATGAGCAGATAATCCGGATTTATAAAATTTGTATGGAGGAAAGTTGAAGGATTTTTGATGTTTCAACTTTCATTTTTCATTCAGATTAAAATATTTTAGATGTTGAAGTTCGCATCAAGCAAAAATTTTAATTTTTGGATATGTAGATAGTTCAAATATCCAAGAGAATGATAGTTCTCCTATTCCTAGTTTTTGCGTAATTGGTTCCTCAGATGTTTGTGCCGAGCTGGCAGCCGAATGGTTAGCGCTCTTGCCTTCGGTTCAACAGTTCGTGGGTTCGAATCCCACCTTGGGCATGGATGTTTGTAGTGGTTCGGATTCCACTTTAAACCGTAAGTCCCGGTCTAATTAGCCCTCGTGTGCAAAAAATGACCGTTGAGCGACAAACAAACCAAACCAAACCAAACCTCAGATGTTTGTAAAAAGGACAGTCTAGGAAAATATGAGCTATGCTTTCAGATTCACCACATTGACAGCGATCTGTATGCCAGAGATTAGACGTAATTAGAATCGAATTCGTTGGAAAAGGTCTTGTTCTAGCTCTTACCAGTCATATATTTTCTAGTCGGGATTTCGTTAATAGCCTATTCATATGCACAGTAGAAATAAAGTATAGCATATCATAAAAATACAAATGTTAATAATATATTTGATAAATAGCACATTTGAGATTTATTTTTCTGGCAATGTTTCACATTATTTAATACAAAATTCATATTATATATAACATAAGCACAGTATTGCTATAAATTACTCTTACTATATCATAATTTTACTACGGTTATAATATTAAATGTATGGATCGTAATTGGGTTATTATGATCAAAACATTTGTAACTTTTTTGAGAAAATATCTCAAACAAAAGAAATTTTATTTCTATTGGAAATCGAAAGAAAAATAAAATATGTTATAGGATTGTAAAGATATTGTGCGTTTTAAACATTTATTTAAAATATAATTCATATCCAGAAGTTTTTTTACCTTATCACTTTCTTATAATGTTATTTAATATCGCAGAAATACATCTATATATTAATTAAGCTCAATAATGAAAACTTGCGCTGTAGAAATAAATCTAAACTTTTCAACTTAACTAAATGATTATAATTTGTCACTCAACGGTCAATTTTTGCACACGAGGGCTAATTAGACTGAGACCTACGGCTTAAAGTTGACTTCGAACCACTACAAACATCCATGCCTAAGATGGGATTCGAACCCACAAACTGTTGAACCGAAGGCAAGAGCGCTAACCATTCGACTACCAGCTCGGTCTAAATGCATGTAAAACAATGATTTGATGCATTTTTTTCTAAATCCTTGTTTATAACGCACTTTATGAAGTTCGAATCAATAAATTGGATGTAATGCTTGAGATTTTTCATCCTGAATACCCAAAATTGATATTTTTTTATTTCTGCCGTTAAACTTATAATGATGTTTAATAAAGGATATGATTACAAAATCAAAAATGTTCCTAGTGTTTCATAATGTAGCTTTATAAATGGTATTATTGATCTGTTTGGAACTGAAATTATATGCGTATTTATCTATGGCAGTAAATGAAACGTTTCACAGAAGATTCATTTCATATTCATAATTTGTTCAAAATTACGTTCTTATACTTTCATCTCATAATCTGTGAGTTCTTTTTAATATAGGCCAGGGATGGCGAACCAATGGCACGTACAAAAGCAAAATTATTTTTTAATAAGTTATCTTTTTTGATAAAAATGAATAAAAAATTATTGATCTACACATAATTTTAATTTATGACATAAATTTGTCTGACTAAATACCTATCTTAGTACGTTAAATAGAAGCGCCAATTTATACATTTTATTATTAAAATATCGCATGAATTCTCTCGAAGTATATAAAGAGGAGCATTAGATAAAAAAAAATATTCCGTATCCAGTTTCGCCTTCTAATGTTATGGCATGTTGTTGCCGTCGCAGCGCTCGAATCAGACGACAGACTATATTGGTCATTTTTAGCAAACCATTATCTTTGAAACTTCACAGTGACTTGTTAAAAAATATAACCGTTTATTGTAAATAGATATAGTTTTATTTTTAAATAAGTATTTTTACATATTATTTCATATTTTGTATTTTGCATTCATTTGCAAGAACACTACGTCACACAACTGAAGTTTAACTTGTAAGAACCTTAGGTATTAAAAGTTATTTTACTTATAATTTATTTTTCTTATATTTAAACAATAAAATATTTAAATATTATGAGAAATTATTTCATCATTAAATCAATGTAAAATATAGAAATAATTATTAAAATTACCTTGGATTAATAGATTTTTGATTATTTTCTTGTGTTGGTAATATTTTTATTACTTTAATATGTGACGAAATATGTTCTTGCAACCGAATGCAGAATAAATAATTTGTTTTATAACAATATTATTAACAAATATATTTTTTATAATTTCTTATAAGGCTAGTTCAATGAAGAAATCGAAATTATCCGAAACATGTATACATGTTTTGGATAATTTAGTTTCGGATAATGTTTCGGATAGGAAATTCTCTGCTATAGCAGAGAATTTCAATCTTGGAGACCAACAGATACGGTATGATTGAAAAAAACAGTGAAGCAATTTGTATTTATATTCTAAAGCTTTTGTCTGTAGAACATCTTCAGTAAAGCGGCACTATGAAACTAACCATAAATTTCTTCTCGATCGAAGCGTAGAAGAGCAAACGGAGTATATATCACGTGCCTTAAAAATAAAAAATTCTTAAAATACTTCTTTAATGAGATATTTTGGAACTCAATCAAACACCAATGCTGGTAGTTATTAAGTTTCAAAAGCTATTGCTCAGTATGTGAAACCTTTTAATGAAGGCGAATTTTTAAAGGATGCTTGGCTGAACTGTGGAACATATCTATTCGATGATTTCGAAAACAAAGAAAAAAATTACCAAAAGAATTAAAGACATGCCGATAGTTAGGATTACAGTGAAAGAGAGAATTTTGGGTGAGGAGGAAAATGTAAATTTTCAACAAAAAAATTCAGATAAAGTCTTGCGATTTGATATCCATTTGGCCTGAGGAGTCTACCGCCGTAACAGGCTCTGCTAGCTAAGCAATTTGTACGTTATTTTGCTTAAAACAATATTAAAGAAGAGTTAATAAGTTTATCAACATTAACAAAAAGGATTAGACATTTGAAATGCAGTTATAGATGCACTGGAAAAATGAGATAAATCTTCTTCTAAAATTGTGTAATTATAACTGACGGTGCCCGCACCTTAACTGAAAATAGATTTATAAATTTATTTACAACACGTATTGGACACACAATTCTTGACTTTCATTGTATTATTCACCAACAAGCGTTATGTGTCAAAAACAGGTTTAAAACTGTAATATGATACTTTGAGTTTTGTAACAAAATTAGTCAATTTTTTATCAGCACTAACACTAAATAAAAGAAAATTTCATGAATTGTGAAACGAAGTAAACTCGTCATACAATAGCTTACTTTTATACCATAATGTACGCTGGTTGAGCCTAGGAAATGTTTTTCAAAGATTTGTCGATTGTTTGAAGGAAATAAGATTATCTCAAAATGTTGAGAACATCATTGACTAATACAATCTATATTAGGATGTAGACTGGCTAGCAAAGTTATATTTTTTCACTGATTGATGCTCTCACTTATACATGAATTAAATATAAAACTACAAGGTGTTAAGAAAAGTCATCATAACGTTTGACTTAATCAAATCGTTCGAAGTCAAATTAAAGATTTTTAATCGTGATATTCTTTCAATTTCATATAAATGTTTTCCGAATACAAAAAGTGTTTTTTTCCGAAAGAGAATGTCACGAAAAGCCAAATAAAGAGACATTAACGAAAGAATTTTCAATAGTAATTCAATCCCTGATCCAGGAATTTTCTGCAAGATTTACGCAGTTTAAAGAATTTGAAGAAACCTTAAAATTAATTTTATACCCCGATACAATACCAATTAGAAAAGTTAAATTTAAAGTCCTTGAGTGCCTAAATTTTAATGAATTTGAAATGGAAAATGGAACAAAGAGATAAAACTGTAAAAATAAACAATATTTGTTAAACTATTCAAACAAGGAAATAAATTACAGTTCATGAAAAAACGTGTTATAATAAAAATTTCTGCTTAAAGCTGTTTATTATATTTTTAAACTTGAATAATAATGGTCTTTTCAAACGCAAATTCTTTTTTGATAAAACAATAAATTTCATACAGTTGATACAAAAGAAAAAATGTGTAATAAAAATAACATTCGGAAGAAGAATGGATTCTTTAACTTTTTTAGATCAATAGTTAGCAGTGTGAGTAAAAAGATTAAATGAATTAGGACGTTACAGAACTTCATTTGATAAAAGAATGCAATAGAAATAAAAACTCCAGAATTATTTGCAAGTTTTAAAAAATTTAGGTTTATGAATGAAGTAATATTAAATTTAATTTTCCAATTTCTTACGAGAGAACATATATGCAGGCTTTTAAGTAATATTAAAGTAATTTCAATGTTTATAAAAACACGTTTATAAGCTGGCATTCTAGTATTTCACACATTTTTTATTTAAATGTTGTTTAATTTTTCTCTAATAAAAGGAAATTATGAATGAAAAACTCTTTTTTTTTACATTAAGATTTATATGCTTGTTTTTTTCTTACTAATTAAAATTTCTAATTCTAATTAAGATATTATAAATGGAATCTGTGTTTGAGAAAGAAAATGTAATTGATCCTCTTTTAATTTTTAATGGAGTTCCATAGATTTCTAAAGTAATTTACAAACAAAATTTGTATAAAGCAAGAAAAAAACAATCATAAAACTAAAATTAAAAAAGAACAATAATAAACATTTAGAAGAAAACAAGTTAACATTTAATATATTAATGTCTCATGTAGCGTGAAATTTATATTAATATTCACTTTCGAATTTTTCTTTAATTTCAATAGTTTAATTTAAATTAAAAATATTTGAAATTATTAATTACTTATCAAATTTATAGAAACAGCTTTCCCTCGTTTTAAATTATTTGAGAATTCCATCAAAATTTGAGGATTTTTTTTACGTGAAATACATAAAAAATGTAAAATTTTAAAATTTATATTCTGAAATATCTTATTGTAAGTTACAATTTCAAATATAGAGTTTCTTTTCTTTATATACATATTCAGAAAAATTATTTGCATGAAATTGTTTCACTTCAACTTTGGAATAAATTTATTAAAATTATATAAAACAGAAATGTTTTAGTTTTTCTAATAACATTTTGTATTTTTTAAAGGTAATTTAAATTATACAAAAACTGTTCTTTATTTTAAACATTATATTTGGTATAAAATTTACTATGATAGTGATTCTTATTACACATATTTTTAGACTTAGATATGATTAAATATTCAAAATTAAGCTAGCATTTTGGCTAACGTAGTTTAAAAATAATTCTTTTTAACATAGAATGAATGGAAAACTTCTATTCAAATTATTGAGGTTTTATAAAACTTTTATAATAGAAACTATATATGAAACACATAAACAAAAAGTAATTAAATTTTTTCAACATTTTCTTCGAGTCTATTGCTTAATTTTTTGAAAATAAAGTGGGTTAACTTTCATCAGTATTTATAAGTTTAACATTTCTTTTAAGTATTTTGAAAAAATGATTTATATCTTATTAATATAATTTTTTTGCAAGTGCCAAAAAAATAGCCAAATGAGCAAACGTTTGACTTTCAATAAGTAATCTTGTCCTTTCTGCTGAAATGATGAATGAATGTTGCCCACCCTATTAGTTGCCAGTTCAGTAGATTGTAACTATTCCGGCTGATGGCTGAGTGGTAATTGTTCCTAATACCTAAGCTATTGTTCCCGGGTTCTAATTCGAAATTTTTTACATAAATTTACATAAACATTTTGTTGTTGTTGTCTTCTGCCAGCCAGGCTGACAATATGGGTTGCGATGCTCCACTTTTCCATTTGAACCATATTTTGGTGCGGAGTCCGACTTCCTCAGTACACACGTGCCATAGGAACCCGTTTATAGGGTAGGCAACCATTCATACAAAGAAAGGACAAAGACAGGATAGACAGAGAGAAGAAATTCATCTATGCCCTAACTGGGATTCGAACCCAGGACTTCCCTATCCGCAGTCAGGCACTCTGACCACTACACAGAGTTGGTAGCAACACTGTGTTTTAATGCTGATGATATCATTAGTCATCTTTTGCACATAAGAAGTGATTAAATTGGACGTACAGTTTAAAATTGTCCCTGAAGACTCATCAATGGAAACAATCACACTCATGAATTATTTAAATAAATCCCAAAGTTGAACCATTAATGCATTAGCTCCATCACCATAACCTGACTGTATGTCAATATGTAATCTTATCCTCTCTGCTGAAATGATGAATGAATCTTGCCCACCCTATTAATTGCCAATTCAGTAGATTGTAACTATTCCGACCAATGACTGAGTGGTAATTGTTCCTGACGCCTAAGCTATTGTTCCCGTGTTCAAATTCGATCTCGAGTATGAATATTCCTTTTTCCTCTGTGTTTTCTTGTTCTTTCTGCTGAAATGATGACTGAATGTGGCCCATCTCTTAAAAATATCATTGGTTGCATGACGTGGGTAATGCTATTCGCTTTCGTGTCTTGGTTCACAGATGTCCATTGGGTAAAGATAAATGAGTAGCAGTTTCCAGCATTATTGTGGTAAGGGATAGTCAGTCACCCAGTGCCCGCCATTAGAATAAGAAACGTTTAACCATTATAAATTTTGAAAGTACTTTGATGTGGCTCAGATTCTATTTCAAAATTCTGGCATAAATTGAACGAACTTTTATTTTTAAAAAAAGTCCTTATGTGTTTTTGACTTTTCTCCTTTTAGTTATATTTTAAAATTATAATCTTTTTTATTTGATTAAAATTTACATAAACATTTTGTTGGTATTGTCTTGTGCTAGCCAGGCTATGTGATGCGCTGCTCCACTTTTCCATTTGGACCATATTTTGGTGTGGAGTCCGACTTCCTCAGTACACACATGCCATAGAAACCCGTTTATAGGGTAGGCAACCATTCATACAAAGAAAGGACAAAGACAGGATAGACAGAGAGAGGAAATACATCCATGCCCGAACTGGGATTCGAACCCAGGACCTCCCTGTCCGCAGTCGGGCACTGTACCCACTACACAGAGTTGGCGGCAACATTTTGTTTTAATGCTGATGATATCATTAGTCATCTTTTGCTCATAAGAAGTAATTAAATTTTACGTATAATTTAAAATTGTCACTGAAGACTCATCAATGGAAACAATCACACTCATGAATTACTTAAATAAAGCCCAAAGTTGTACCATTAATGCATTAGATCCATCACCTTCACCTGATTGTATGTCTACCGTCACCTTCCAATTATTATAATGATTACGATTGTGAAAACCACCACATTTAATCTTTCATCGTATTTATTTTAAATAAGAACTTTGACATAAAAATCAAGAATCACAACTGACGGATAACAAATGACTACTATCAACAATCTCAAATAAGAAGTTTCTTAGATATTTTTTTGAGATGTTGTCACGAGTTATGTTTTTAAGAAACAGGTAAGATTTCGTCACTTTTGTCCTGATTATAATATTGATTATTTGAATACTAAGTTTGTTAAAAGAAGTAATATTGAGCAAATTTTTTTAACAATTACTTTAAAAGATATATCTAGAGTAAAATAAAAATTAGAACCATTTATAAAACTGTGAAAAAAATGTAAAGATGAAAATAAAATTAATGAACTTGCAAAATGATTGAAATGAATGAAAATCTGTCTCTAGTGTACATTATCACCTTCTGAATCTTTCTGCAAAGCAGTTTGTAATAAATTGTAAGGATCAGTCTCAAACAAAGCTAAAATTTAGCTAGAAAATTCAGAAATTATGAATTTAAGAGCGTCTCTCCAAAACTTAAAAAAAATTTCATTCCTGAAATGAACGAAAACAGATATTACTCTCTAGAGTAAAGAGAGCTAAGAGAATAAGTGACCTTTGCCAAAAGAGTATATAAATTAAGCACAACATTTTAAAAAAGGGCAATGTTTTTGGCATAAAAATAAGAAATATATATCTAAAGCAATTCCTAAAGGAAGGAAACTTTGTTCCAAAATTCAAACGTGAAAGAAAAAGAGCATCGGCCAAATTTGCTAGTAGAACGCTGGATTTGAATCTGTAGAAAGTTATGATGAGAAAACAGGCATCATATTTTAGATTGAAGCGGCTAGCGATGAAAGTTCAGATCTAAATGATCTTAATTAAAGAATGTAAGGATAAGATTTTATTCAAAACAGAAGAATCCACTTTTTCATTTTTTTTTCTTTTACAGATGGATTGATTGATTACATTTAAAAATCCTTACGAAAAATGTTTTGTGAAACAAACTGATAAAATAGTTTTTTGTATTTAACTTTAGCCTAACTATAACTAAAGAATAATTTATAAAAACTACATAAAATTGAATACCCAGTAAATAATTATATATTATTGTAGTAATATTTTTTTTACAAATTTCAAAACTTTTAAAATATAAAAGGGAAGTCCTAATAACTCTAAGAATTTTTTTTATCGGCTTGTAGTAATTCTATGGTATCTCAGCTGCATTTGTTAGAGATTTTTTTGGCATTCAACCAACACGAGAAATTTTTGCAAGCAAAACTGACAATTTTTTGATCATATCTTTCATTTTACTTCAGAGAAATGCAACATAACCAAAATTTATTTCGTAACTAAATCCAGATGTCACAATTTATGGTCCTAATCATTTCACGGATGATGATAGCTAGGATTGCTTTTCTTTGTTCTGTAAGTTTGTTACCTGAACTGTTCAGCTTCTAGAGAGTTGATAGAAACACTAAATATCCAAAAAGATACTACTCCTTTAAGGCTACTTCTTGTATTTACCTTTTTTTAAAGATAAGAAACAAAATCAGTTTTGTCTAATAATTTTTATGTATATCTTGCATTTTTCCATTTCCATTCCAAAAATTGCTTGGTTTTTTCATTGTAAATTTTAGTTTTGTATTGTTCTATCAACTAAATTAGTTTTATTAATTCCTTCTGAAACTTATGTAGATTATTGAATATTTTAAATATTTAAAAACTATAAAATGTAAATAATGATAGATCAATATCTGATTTTATTTTTATACAAATACTGATATCTAACAGTTATATGCAAATATTTTTAAATATTTATATTTTTAAAATGAGGCAGTGGTAGCCTAGTGGATAGGGCATCAGCCTTCCATCCTGAAGCGTGGGATTCAGTTCCCAATGCTGCTAAAGGTCCAACGAGCACATACGTTATATGTACTTTTTAAATCTGTGAAATCATGAGTCCTATGGTCGGTCAATGAACAGTTACCATAGGTGTAATGGTAAGGAGAAAAGTAAACTGGTTACATTTTCACTTTTTTCCCATTTGAGAAATTTCAAACAAAAAATTCTATAACTCAACATTTAAGAAAAGTGATTAAAAAAATCATAAGTATTTAACAATCCAACAAAAACTATCTACTAAACTATAATCAGAAAAATTATCACACATAATTCTCATCATTTGGGATACGCAAATGACAGGGAAGAAATAAATAAAAAGTTTTGCTTAATATTTCCACATTTCTTATTCAAATTTTCCAAATGCTTTAAAAAACTTTGAATACAGCATTTGAAATTTTAGCCAGATTAACCTCTCCACATAAAGGAAGAAAAATATTTCAAGCGCAACATTTTAAGAATAAGATTCAGAACTCCCATCGGTATGTAAACATTGGATCGAACAGCTTAAGAAAATAAATTTAACAAGTTGAGATGCATTCGTCAGAGAGAGTCAATGGAATTCATATTATCACTGCCGAAGATACAGCCCTTCCTTTCCATCCTATAGCAACTTATATTTTTCTAACAAAAGCTTTTAACCCTCTATTAGTTCACTGACGTATCTAAAATAGACATTTCCATAGACACTTATATATATATATATATATATATATATATATATATATATATATATATATATATATATATATATATATATATATATATATATATATATATATATATATATATATATATATATATATATATATATATATATATATATATATATATATATATATATATATATATATAAAAGTAAACTGGTTACATTTTCACTTTTTCCCCATTTGAGAAATTTCAAACAAAACTTTCTATAACTCAACATTTAAGAAAAGTAATTAACAAAGATCATGAGTATTAAACAATCCAACACTAAAAACTATCTACAAAACTATAATTAGAAAAATTATCACACATAATGCTCATCATTTGGGATACGCAAATGACAGGGAAGAAATAAACAAAAGTTTTGCTTAATATTTCGAAATGGGGATCCCCATTTCTTGTTCAAATTTTCCAAATGCTTTAAAAAAATTTGAATACAGCCCATGAAATTTTAGCCAGATTAACACCTTTCCACATAAAGAAAGAAAAATCTTTCAAGCGCCACATTTTAAGAATAAGAATCAGAACTCTCATCGGTATTTAAACATTGGATCCAATATTTTAAGAAAATAATGTTAGCAAGTTGAGATGCATTCATCAGAGAGTTAAGGGAATTCATATTATCACTGCCGAAGATACAGCCTTTCCTTTCCATCCTATAACAACCCATAGCTTTCGAACAAAAAGCTTTTAGCCCTCAATTAATTCACTGACATATCTAAAATAGACATTTCTGTAGGTTATAAAAATAATGCTTCTCTTTTAAGAAACTCTCAGCGAATACTAGCACCACTCAGAAATCCTACCAAGTGAATCAATGCCCATGAGAGCTTCAGAAAGAACTAATTCCATAGACAAAATCTCAGCTGAACCCTCTCCTTCAATAACATGCATTAAATCAATGGTAATATAATGAAAACACAGCAAAACAAGGAAGTTTTGTTTATGCTCTTCTTTTTAAAGTATTCACACATTATTTTAGCATTAATTCATATCTCAATTGTTTCTTTTCCAGCCAGGTTCATTAGATTCTTAATGTATACGATTTGGTAGAAGTGAAACTTCCTGATGTTCATGTTGCAAAGTAGGTTCACCAGTACACTATGTGTCCGTTTCTCCTATTGCAGCCCACAATCACATAAGATTAAAATCAGACATCCAACCTATCTACGTGCGCCTAGTGAACGAGCTTTCAACTCCGAGCTAATTATTTAATGGACTCCATCCAACATTCTTTTCTTTTACTGTTCAGTTGAGAATGTATGGTGTATGCTTCCTAAGCCTTGTGACACAATAAGTGCCTTCCTTTTCGGATCACTATTTCTTTTATCTTTCAGTAACCAACCTACTTTTCAAGTCACTTTCCATAACACCACCAAGGTAACGCATCACTTGCTGAAGGATGGAATTGAGAATTTCATCATAGTTTCCTTCACTAGCTTGCTAGTGCTTTGTACTTGACGCAGATAAGTCCAAATTAATCTGTTACTTCCAAATGTGATATTTTCGCTTGTAGTACATGGATGTGAATAAGAGCCTGTCACAGATCAGGTGCAACTTAATCAATTGAACGTTATTTAATATAAGCAAATAGTGAAAGGTGTGCATTTCTACCGCATTAATCTTTAAGAATAAACCAATACTCGCCTTCACCGCTATCGATAAATAAAATTTTCATCTCTTTTATCAGCGTTTAAATTATATATTAGCATGATTTCCACGCAAACGTTATTTGTTATGTGTATTCTATATATATTCTTTTAACTGTTTGAAATATTGAAATTAAAATTTTAAAAATTTTCAGAAACTAAGTTAATTTTTAACCATGTATTTTCCAATTTATGACCAGAGATAATTTTATGGTAATGGTTATTGTTTATAGAACACACATAGAGCTTTTTCTAAAGTTTTATCTGAAAATATTTGTAACCTCAATAATTGTATTAAGATAAACTGATTGTGAAAATTAAGGAATCAAAGAAATAATATACTTATATATTTATGTCAAATTGCATCAAGTGAAATATACCGGGATAAAATTTATATAATTTATAAAATTTGCATGGAATTCATTTTTATGTAATTCATATTATTTTATTTATAGTTATGTTTAATATAGAATGAGATATACATTGCTGGTTATTATATATATGATACTATGAGGTAAGGATCATAGTAATTTTAAAATCCATTATCGAAAATGTGATTGAATAATAGTAATGAAACATTAGAATTCTGAATGGGCAGGATACTTATTTTCTGAAAATATGGATTATTGTTGTTCCGTTAAATTGCTACTTACTGGTTAAAATACCTCAGTATTATGCTAACAGGGATTCAAGCTTTATTGCAAATCTTATAGAATAGACTATAGGGCTACTATTCCCTGCCATGTCTTAGCACCCGAGGAAAAATATATCGTTAAGCCAGTCTTACAAAATCAAACAACCATATTCTAGACCATTATTCAGGTTCATATTGAAGCACAATCATTATTCATTTGAACACTGCAAAATGAATGGCATTCATATAGGCCTTAAGCAATGTGGCCATAAATTTCGTTTTTCTTGAGAATGCAGCATAGAAATAAACAGGGACGTTAGTACTCCCATTGACAACATTTGATTTAAGAGAGGCAAAATGCCGAATTTTCGGAAAACCCGGTTAATGCATGAGCATTCTGAAACCGTAAATTTGTCTGAAAGCAAGAATAGAACGTTGATTATCTGTATCGTTTGATATCGTCATGGATGTTCTATACTTTGTTTGACTAAATGAGGACTCATTGAGTGCGTAGAATGCTAATCTCTGTAGTTATATCGATAGTAATTAGAATTAATAATTCTAACACAACATTTGATTTCAGTCGTTGTGCCCAATCATCAATATTTGTGAAAAATATTTTTAACAGGATAATGCTAGAGCATATGTTGCATATCATGTTCTGTCTTCATTTGATTCCTGGCCTGGTTAGTATGTTGAATTCTAGACAAGAGAGATTGAACTACTACTAATCTTTATCTAAAGCCCTTGCTGAAATATGACACACATTTCAAGCAATATAGAATTGTTTCTGTGATATTAGTCTTGTAATCTATGTAATAACTATTTTAATGGACAGCAATGGCAAATATTTCTATTTATTTTATATAATAGTAAGCCCACGAATTCTATGTTAATTTGATTATTGTGTCTTCATGTCACACAATTTTCGAACAGTAAGTTACCTTTCTTTGTTTTCCTTCATAGTGTTAAAATTTTAATGGATTGCTGTGATAGAATATAGACACACTCCAGTCACATTAATGTGACAACTTGAAGATATGTGGCATCACAGTGCATTTGAGTGTATATAAAGCGTGTGTGTGTGATAACTTCATAAACTTTGCAAACATTAAAGTAATGCAGGAACAAACAATTTATCTGACGTCCAAAAGAGCATGACCATTGGCATCGGGTCAAGGATGGAAGTCATTCGAAACGGCTAAGTTTCTGAGCTGTTAGGCACTGCGGGACATGGTTGACAGAGTTAAATGATGGATGCAGAGGGTAAATAAACATGCTAACGTTAAGCAACTGACTGCCCAAAAGAACTAGGAGCAACCAACAGTTTCTTTCAAATTACTCTTCAGCGAATGTTGCTGCTTTTATTCCTAGATGGATGCTTGATTCACGAACCTACGCTGTTTGCTGTTCAGAATGAAGGCGTCTACAAGTAGAACAATGAAATAATTGTACATGCGTGGTTTAAAGAGAACTAGAATGAATTTAGCATTTTCCCCAGGCTTGCGAATTCAACAGACTTAAAACCAATCAAGAATCTGTGGGAGCATTTTCATTGGTTTGTTCATGGCATGGACTCTCGCTCGCATATTCTGGTGCAGCTGGATTTTAAGAGAAGTAAGCATGGCTCAACCTCCTTGTGAACACTTTCAGGAACATGATTTATCCTCTTCCTTTATGTCTCGCAGCAGTCTTTCTGTGAAAGATTGCTATTCTAGCTTTTGATGGGTGGTCATATTAATGTGGCTCGATTGTGTAGTAAGACTTTTTTATAGTGACAGTCCTTTTTAATATTATTTGAGCAGTCAACAAAAGATTAAAAATGGGCTTTACAATTTCATAACATATAAAAGTAACTTCCACTGCATATGAGGATGTTATGGTAAAGAATTAACCTTGAAATATCAGATAAAAGTAATTGAATTGTAAATAGGTTGTGTTTAAATCACAGTCAAATAAATGAAATGTCTTTAGAGTGACAATGAAAATGAAATGATATAATGTTAATACGTAATTATGTGCATCATATGTACTTATGATTTTTATATTTTCAAATTCACATGCATTTTTTACTTATTTTTTACTGACGACTGATAGTTTTTCCTCTGACGCACTTTATTCAGATTTGATATAGAGACATATATTATTGACCAAATAACATATATAAGCTAACTTTTACATTTGCAAACATCCAGACAATAATATTCGCAAAAACGCAAGTAAGCTTTACTTTCATGGTCATATTGGATGATGAAAGGGAATTGATGCAAAAGCTGCAAGCTGTTGCGTCACGTAATATTAAATCTATGGGATTTGCTCACACTGGAATATTGGAATATCTAATATAATAGGGGCTTAGTTCGCTATATTTTCGATAGAAAACTAGTAACTTATTTATGGAATCCCCTGATAGACAATTAATTTTAATATTCTTGAATTGTGATATTGCATTCTTATATCCTGATGTAACGTTCCCTGTCTTTAGTACTTTGAAACATCAGTACTTAACATAACACTAATTTCAATCGAGTATTTTCTTGACAATATTTTCAATTCAAATATTCAATTTAAATCAGCAGATAAATTTAGAGTTGATTACAATGTACAAAAGTTAACCAGAAACATGAAGTAAGCAAAAGACGTTCTTAATACTTATCTACTGACAACAAATTGTAAAAATCTTTTTATGTGAGAGGATAGATTTTAACGAAATACGCTTAGGAAATAATTTAATCATATTCATAATTCACTGTTTAGTATCCTTTTAAAGGGAGCTATGGACTTATTTTATCTATCCTATTATCAATTCGAATGGAATCGCATAAATATAAGCTTAATCCAGATTTAAAATGAGAAGGGAAATTGTGATATAAGAATTTGTCACTTCCGCTATATTTTATACAGAGATTATGAAGAAGTTTACATTAACTTGGTCTAAAATAGTAGATTTCTGATTTGATAGACTGGATGGTATGCAGTCATTCACTGTTTTTCAATGACATAATATACAATTTTAAATTCTTTTCGAATTAATTTGCCTTCAAGATCTAAATCTTTATTTTAGCAAGCTAGCTTCTCATTGGTCCTTATCTCCTGACCTGAGTATATGACCAATGCATTACAGTAGGGTCATTTATAGATATATTGTCAAATGCTTGACATATTTCCTGGTATGAGTTGACAAAACTTTGTAAAATTTAAAATAAATAATATTATTACGATTGCTATTTCTCATACTGGCAAAGAAGATTTTAAAGACGCGAAATGAGAGCTTGAGTGCTTATTCCCATTTCATAAATTAGATTATTACGATATTTTATCTGGGCTAAGAAACGTATGTTAGCTTTTACACTTGAAAACATTCGCACCACAATAATGGCAAAACAGCAATATGTGTTTAGTTTGTTTTTGCTGTTGTCATGTGACAAGTGCAAAAAAAGAAAAGAAAAGGTAAAAAAATACAATTCATATGGGACCAAAGGCATGGAGCACTGCCCTGTCCACATATTCAGCTTTTCCCGTAAAAAAAGTGACAAGTTTTTTTAATAATTATCTTGAGAGATTGAAGCAAGTTAGATTTTTAGCTGCTTTGATCAGATACAAATGATTTCCTTAAAAAGAAAATGTATTTTTTATATCGAAATTTCGTGGCAACATATAATTTTACAGTAGTATATCAGCAGAAAATAGGAACAGAATCCTTGGAAAGATAATATTTTATCTCCGAAATAATGTTCACGCATTTAAAAATTTTTAGAAGATAATTTTATTTACTCGAAGTATATAAACTAAGTTCATCAACAAAATTTGACAAGAATTCAGGAAATGAAAACAAAACATATGAGATAATCATTATGAATCGATCTTAACTCATGTAGCAAAAAAAATATTTGTTTAATGGTTATGAATATAAAAAAATTAAGGAATGGCATCTAAATGTTGGATTTGCAAGAAGAGTTTCAATTCTGGAAAGTCTCTGGATTTTCATTGCATAATTCATGTTGGAGAAAAACCCTATCACTGTGAGCTTTGTTCTGGAAATTTTAGTGAAAGAAAATTGCTTGAAGGCCATGCCTGTGAAACCAATGAGCAAAATTTAAAAGCGAGTGATAAAATTACATGTAAAAAAACTTTCGGTGCAGTTTCTAGTGAAATTCAGAGCTCTGAAACGCGTGCAAGACAACCGAACTATATTTGTTACATTTGTGGTAAGAAATTTAATTTTAAAGTTTTTTAAAATATCATATTTATGTTCACTTCAAAGGAAAGTATTTTATTTGCATATTTTGTGGCAAACAATTTTCTAGAAAAGGTGAATTAAATATTCATTTAAAAAATCATACCAGAAAAAAATCTTTTCTTTTCAAATATTGGGGAAAACGCATTTTAAAAAATATAATCTAAGTACTCATTTAAAGATAATGCATGGAGGAAAATTGTATGGTTGCGAATATTGTGGAAAACGCTTTTCACGAAAGACAAACCTTAACAGTCATGTGAAAATTCATACTGCAGGTAAACTTTTTAAATGTGATCATTGTGGAAAGTATTTTGTGTATAAGAGTACCCTTAACGATCATGTAAGGATTCATACTGGAGTAAAACCTTTTGGTTGTGATCATTGTGGAAAACACTTTGCACGAAAGACATACCTTAATAATCATATGAGGATTCATTCTGGGGAAAAACCTTTTGGTTGTTATCATTGTGGCAAACACTTTGCAGATAAAAGCACCCTAAAATATCATGTCAGGATTCATACTGGAGTAAAACCTTTTGGTTGCAATTATTGTGGGAAGCACTTTTCACAAAAGATAACACTTAATAATCATATGAGGGTTCATACTGGAGAAAAACCATTTAATTGTGATAGCTGTGGAAAACACTTTGCAGACAAAAGCACCCTTAAATATCATGTCCGGCTTCATACTGGAGTCAAACCTTTTGGGTGTGATCGTTGTGGAAAACATTTTGTACGTAAAAGCGTCCTTAACAATCATATGAAGATTCATATTGGAGTAAAGCCTTTTGGTTGTGATCATTGTGGAAAGCACTTTTCACAAAAAGGTAACCTAAATGTTCACTTAAAAACGTGTACAAGAAAATTTTTTAGTAACTAACATAACAAGCAGACATTTTCGAAGAAATAGATGCAAAATTTACTTATGGACTTGCACAAAAATAAAAACATTTCGCATTAATTTATCTTAAAAAGACATTTGAAAAGACATATTTGAAAAAAATCATTGAATCGAGAATTTCAAGAAAAATATTTGGAAACAAATATTTTTAATCAGACTCAATTTGGAATAAATCATTTCACCTTTAAACGTAAGGAAAAGAAACAATATAAATATTCAATGAAATTTCTAAGAGAAAATTTAATTTTGCATTTTGTTAAAATGACTTGTTCGAGAAATATGTAAAACGTTAATTTGGGGTTTGACACGGAAGAATAATCTTTTGATGGAGTATATAGAAGGAAAATGTTTGCTCGTAAATATATGATGTGAACACTCATGGCGACTAATTCTGGAGAAAATTCTGTTGGTTGTCGTTATTGCGTTAAACACTTTACACAAAAATAGCATTCAGATAATCATTCATAAGTTCATACTAGAGAAAAACAGTTTCTGGTATTATTGCGTGAAATTTTGTTTTGATAAAAATTTATAAAAGTTCACTGGAAAAGACAAAAATGATAAAAGTAAACTCTATAGAGGTAAAACTTTGTAGATATTGAAACAATATTTTAATTGAAGGATTCCTAAAAATATTCGTATTGAGATTTAAAAGAGGAAAATACTTTTAAGTTTTAAATCTTGTTACAAGACATGCAAAGAGAGAAACAAAAAACTCAACTCTAGTGTATATTGTATAATAGTGGTTTTATCTAAGTGGAGAGCAGCTTTTTTGAAATATCGCTGAAAATCCTTGTTTTAATTTATATCCAGTTTTTGCGTTAAAAATACTTTTGACTATATCAAATATTTAGGGACACAATTATTAAAAAATGTAATATTTAGAGTTTTCAGCTACTTAAAGAATAATATGATTATAACAATGTATTTTTGTTATATTTGAATTTGACCTTTTTTTAGGGCCAGGTGACAAAGATTTAAAACAATAACTATTATGGACACTGTGTGCGTGTTTACTTATAACTAGTTTACACATATATTCAAGTATATAAATGTCATTTGTCTTTAAATTTTATACCCAAAATTCTTTCTTTAATCATTCTTAAATGCATATGCGCACCAAATAATTAACATTTTAGTAATATTTAATTTTTTTTTAAATTTTATGAAACATTAAAAGCAAAACATCAAAATTAACTTCAAGATAATTCTCTATTTTAAAGGTAATTTTAATTTAAAATAATTTGAATACTAATTCTGATTAATATTCTACATTAATATTTAAGGTTTATCCAACAGTTTTTAATAAATACTGTGTTAGATATCTCTATAGTCCGAATTAATATACTACAATAAGTTTTAAATTGTTTTACATGACTTAACTTTAATGTTAATAGAAAATTTAAAGCTAATTTTATTTGTTGAATTTAATTTTATGTTTGGATTATGAAAAATTTTAGAATAGAAAAAAACTATTAAATGTGCAAATATCTCAATTTCAAAATTTTTGTAGAAATTGTTGAAGTTTGATTTGTATTTTACTTCGTATTTCAAATTTTATCTTACTGTGATACAAAAGACTAAGATGTAAAGCTAAGACATAAAAGTTAAGTGTTTTTAAGACTTCTAATATAATAGTGATTTTTCTGCTCTTTTTATAGGCAATTCATTTATTTTATATAACGTACTAGACAATCATATATTGAAAAAAAATTGTAAATATTAAACTTTCTATCATAACAAGAATTGTTAACTTTAAAAAATAGTATTTTAATTTTAAGACAGAAATCTGTATTATCCTTACCTATACTAAAACATACTAGATAGAAATGGGTTATTTTAATGTCTAAAGAAGTAATGTTGAATTGTGAAAAATTATTTTCCTAAGTTTTCATTTTATATTTTTATATATTGCCATATGTATACATTTTGTTTCAATACTGTAATTTATATTGTGAAAAGAAAATTTATTTTTCAACTTTATTCCACGAATAATTACTCTTTTATATTTGTATTTAAGTTTTCTGATGTGAAAAGATCATGTAATCAGTGTTAACAAATTTTATTTACGAAATATATTTGAAGTTTTTTAGAGCACATGATTATTTTATGTAGTAAAATTCTTGATTACTTTTTAATATTTGATAATTTTAACAATAGTGAGGATTTTGTATTATAGAATAAAATGTTTTTATATTTATATGAAATATATTTATAAGTTCATTATGCATATAACCTTAATGCAATAGTGCTATTTACCAAAATTTAAAAATAAATGATAGTAAAATATTTTTTTTCCGGAAAAATTATTTTTTTGCAACATTTCTGAATATTTAACTCAATAAAACCTAATTGTATCATTGCATTTCAATTTAAAAAGAATATCAAACTTTAAAATCATTTTAATTAAAATTTCTTTTTATTGAACTTGATGTTAAAAATAACTTTCTCAAGTTTTTAAGCAATTTCAGTTTATTTCAACGTTTTAAAGACAGTTTTGTCATATTTATCTTTAATTTTTCATATATCTAGAATACTTTTATTATTTTCTATCGGACAATAGTATTAAATTTAGTAGTATAAAGAATTAAATTTAGTAAAACTAATATTGATTTTTTTACTTATGAATTGAGATTTAAATTACAATATAAGTAATATAAGCTGCATTTTTTAAACAGAATGTCACTACCTAATAAAATATTACAAACTTTATATAAATATTGCTGAGATAAAATTTTTGCATTATTAAATGCGAAAATTTTTTAACTAAATTTAATTTTATAGTTCATGTTTCAACTGAATAAACTGTACAAAGAGGAAAAGACATTATCAACTAATTATACAAGCAATATTTCATTTCTTGTTTACAAAGATTTTGTCTGGGATTGATATGAGAATTTCTGTGTGTCATGGATTTGTTCATATATTAGGATTTCTGCTTGTGGCCGACTTAAAATCAGTCTAATTTCTCAAAATACGATTAGAACGTTTTTACTAATTTAATAAATATATTAACTTTGATTTAAAATTAATGTCCCACAGTGTAGATATTTTACCCAATGTAACCAACCACTCCGGAGTTTTTCTTGTTTCAGTAAATGAAAGTGGGTTTACTTTCCCTTTAAAAGTGATTTTCTTGCTCGCATGTTCGCTTAAAATGCAGAAAAATATTTTATTGTGGATTTTTAAAAATAGTGTTTATGACGCTACATATCGCTACATTGCAAATATTAATCCAAATGAATAAAACTAATATTACAAATATGAAGAATATTATTCAATAATATGAACACACTTAAAGTAAGAACTAGAGCATAGTATTATCAGAAAATAAAAGATTAAAAATTTTAAAAATTAAGAAAAAGAGTATTAGGAATGCAATCTAAAAGGAATTTATGGAAGTTCTAGTTTTCCAGTGTAATTTGCTTATACACAATGTTTCTGAGACTTTATCTAGTTTTCAGCTAATTAGAGTCATGCTCAGTTTTCTTGATGTCCAATTTACAGATTTAGCATATATACTATGTGGAAGTAAACATATCATATTAATGTTGCATTTAGTCATGACCTGTTTGAAGTTTGCTCTACCTTCTTTACCAGGTTTTTGATAAAACATTTCCAGATGTCTTGAGGTAGGTTGTTTATGGCGGACACTTTTGGAGCATTATGCTAAGATACATGTAGCTCACATAGAAGAAGGTATTTGGAAAGGATTTATACATAGTAAATCGACTAACATTATTTTAGAAAAGTCGATTGAAGAGCTTTAGTTAATGGGTTAACAATAAGAGATTTGTCTTGATATCAGCAAATAACTCGGATTTATAAAATTTGTGATAGATAGTTGAAGGATTTTTGATGTTTCAACTTTCATATTTCATTGAGATAAAAATATTTTAGACAGATGTTGAAGTTCGCAGCAAGCAAGAATTTTAATTTCCGGATTTTTAGATAGCTCAAATATCCAAGAGAATGATAATAATCCTTATCCTACTTTTTTCATAATTTTTTCCTCAGATGTTAGTATAAAGAACTGTCTAGGAAAATATGAGCTATGCTTTCAGATTCCCTACATTGACAGCGATCTGTTTGCCAGAGATTAAACCTAAATAGAATCGAATTTATAGGAAGAGATCTTGTTCTAGCTCTGGCCAGCCATATGTCTTCTTGTCGGGATTTCGTTAATAGCCTATGATTTTTGCGAATAGATGTGAGATGAGTGAATGCTGCAGCATATGTGCAATTTTTCCATTGAGTCTTTCCTTAAAGTAATATTTCTTGACGTGTTCCAGATATTCAAGAGAAATAGATGGCAAAGAATATTGAATCACTGTTGCTGCTTTCGCAAATGAGTCTGCAATTTCCTTGCCTCCAATCTCTTAATGTCTGGGAACCCAAACTAACTGTATTGACAAACGGTTTTGTATAGATTGAAGTATTTGGAATCGATGCTGTTGAATAATAGTTGGTGATATCCCCTGGAACAAACCGAAAGAACTGAGATGCAATAAAGGAAATACGTGAAAATGACATGTTTTTCGGGTCGAGTGCAAATTTTAGAGATTGTAATAAGTAGTGCCATTGCCTCGGCCACGGAGATGGAGTTTATGGAATTAATTTTCCCTGTTATTGATAAACTAGTTGTAAAATGAACTAGTTCACAATGCCCATATTTGATCCCTGTTTGGACGCAGCTGTAAAAATACGTGCATCTGTCTGCAGTGATGACTGACAAACCTAGTGAAATAGCTTACAAATTACCTTTTGGCAATGATTTTGTATGAAAAGGGAGATCCTAGGAACAAATGGAAATATTTTGGACATTTCTGAACAGCATTTCGGACTTTTGAATATTCATTAAGTAAAAATTCCCTGTTAGTTGAGCGAATATTCGGCTTTAATGACCAGAGGATGATTACGGTTAACTGGATTTAAAGATAATTTTTCCCAAACTGAAAAACAAGGGGATAATGATGACTTGCTTAGATTCCGAATGTAAAAGTTTAAGTAGGGTATTTCATGCCTGGAGTGAAGAGAAGTTATTCCTGTTTCTTGCAGACGTATCGGTTATGGGGGTCTACTTAGGAAGACCTGTGGCAATAAAAGAAATAAGTACGTAACGGTAAAAGTCTGCAACTTTTTCTGTTGCAAATTCCGAAACCGTAATAATACTCTTCACATTCCAAAATAGAATTCATTAGTATATTGAAAACATAGGTTAATTTTTAGGTAAATACGAACTCTAGATAATTTTTAAGGATACATAGTTTCACGAGAAAAGACAAACGCAATATTTCAAATTAACGATTGCAACCACTCTCGTCTGAATGTTCCAGATGTCTTGAATGTTAGCACAAAATATACCCCTTTTGAGTTTTCCACCTATCAGATTTAAAAATCTACTTTTATTTCTCAAAAAATGCTTTTTAAGTGAGTGTGGAAGAAGTGGTTGGTAGTTTAGTAGTTCAATTTTACTCTTCAGTGCTACTCTTTTGCCAAGTGAGTCTGCTTTTAAGATAACGTAAACATTAATACGTAAGGGGATTAATTGAAAAAAATATAGTTTCTGTGTGTTTGTGGTATTCTTAAAAAAATGTTTTATATGTATCTCGTTTCTGTTATAATCTTGCTAACTCTGTCCTGATTTATAGTTTCCGATTTAAGGGATGCTGAAAATCAAGTAGGATAATTTCTGTAGGGAAAAAGTAGATCTTTCCTTGAGGTTTTCTACAGCTAGATTGACATTGCAGTGATATCTGAAACAAAATTCAACATAAATATACAACAAGAATGTGTATTGAGTAAAGGGTTTACTGTATACACCAGCCCTCAGGGTTGTCTTATATTTTAGAAAACCCAGCAGACTTGAATATAATCCAATCATGTTAAGGATCTTCTTCATGTAACATACTTAGGAAGACCAGTGGCAATAAAAGAAATAAGTACGTAACGAGGTAAAAGTCTGCAACTTTTGTTGTGTTTGTTTTTAATATTCTATCAGGAATATTTTTCTTCATCAAGTCATTAATATCAAGCTGGTATATCATATAAGTATATATTCAAGTTAATTAATCTTGAAGTTTTTATAACTCATTTGTTTATTTTTATCTTTTTAATGTAGCAATTTGTGATATGTATTTAAGGAAGACATTTGGTTTTAGAGATATGGTTTGCATTCGTTCATCCATTTGCACTAAGAGATTCTTTCAATTTAACGAATGTATTAGTTGCTTGTTTCTTGATTCGGAAATAAATTGGTGAAAAAACAGTTTTGCATAGTGTAAAGCGATGTAATTCTCACTGCTTCTGTTATGATTCGAAGAGATTTGTTTTCAGTTCTTCCCAAGTAATCAATCTTGTCTTGTTGGGTAGAGATCAATATTTAACTTCCATATTTAAGAAAAAGATTGAATAAAAGTTTTACAATTTTTTCTTTTAAATTTGTCTATCAGCTAAAACTCACATAAGAACCCATATTTTAGAAAAATCTTTTGTTTGTGAACATTGTTCGAAAGCTTTTAGAGAAAAGGCCCATTTACATGCACATATGAGAACTCATACAGGCAACATCCGTTCGTTTGTTGATACTGTGTCCACCGTTTTTCACAATGTGGTAATTTAACTAAATATATGAAGAGACATACTTGATAAAATATTTTGTTTGAATATATAGATGGAAGTATTTTACTAACTATTAATTTAAATATTCGTATTCAGACTCAAATTGGGAATAAGTCTTTATTTTAAATATTATGGTAAGCATTTTACACAGAAAAAAATAGAATATCAATCCCTCAACTAAGAAAATACTTTTTATGAATTTTGTGGGAATTTTTTTAAACTTAATTCCGGCTTAAGCGTTTAAAAATCAAAAGAAATATATTAAAATATTTGCTGAAACATATAATAAACTAAATATTTGAGATTTTCAACCAATAACTAAAGGGTAATTATCAGATTTTAACAATGTTTTTTTTGTTTCATTGTGAAATGATTGCTTATTTATTAATATAGTCTCAACAATGCGACACGATGTAATTTCTCTTTGTAAACTTTATTTGTTGTATACATATAATTTAAGAACAAAATGCTAGTGAATATATTTTACTGAAAATTACATATAAATATACATGTAAACGTATATTCCATTATTCTAATAATTTATTTTCCTTGCAATATTTAATTTTTTTAACTTTTCGGTAAGATTATCGCTTTTAAAAAGTTCCATTACCAGATTAAACAATATAGATCTTTTAAATTTATAAAGTAAACCTATTCAAAACATAAAAACATATCTCCTAATAAAGATATTTTTTACATCGTTTATTAAGTTTTTATATAATATTTTTTACCCTTTATCAAAGGCAGATTTATGTAATCTGTCAATATATAACAAGGTCTTTTTAATTTAAAAATATTTTTCTTCTTATTTCGATTCAAATTTTGCCACTGAGTTTAAGATTTGTAAGCAGTAGTCACAATAAATGCTTTTTTAGAAATCTATCTGACCAAAGCAGTAGGCGACCTAATATGCTGGATATTTTTTAAGACTCGACTGATGTCAATTGCATCGTCAAAATTGTTTTAGTAATATTTGTTTATATATTGATTTGTGTGTTTTATGTTGTAAATATGGAATTTTTAAAACTCAGACAAAATAAGATAAGATATTAAAATATTTTGAGTTTTCTATTTTAAGTGTAAATTTTCAGTGCAACCCTTATTTCATATTTTTATTTCAAATTTCTATATTTAAGTGATTAAATTTATCGTTTTAAATTTACCCTGTGATGGTGTAAATTAAAATATCCATAAATATTTAAGTGGTATATATTATTTATGTAATGTTTATGTTATCTATGTTAGTTATGTTTATCTAACATTGTTATTGGTATAAGAGATTCTTTCCCAAAATATCTAAAGTTCTAAACTATTGGAATATTTTAACTAATTTTACGGACGATTTTATTAATTTCATGTATTTTAATAAATGCGTGACATTAAAATTTTATAAAGGATATCGATATATATATATAGTATTTTTGTAATATAGAATAGATACGTTTAAGCTATTTTAGAAAATAGAATATTTTAATTTATAAAAAGAAATTGCTATATTAATTATTTTTTGTAATCTTTAATTGACACAAATGATTAATTTAAGCATCATATAAAATAAGTTTATTCTTTCTTTATTTCAATATATTATATTTTACTATTTTATTAAAATTTTTCAGTTTATTTTAATATAGTGCCAACTGCTTAATGTCTGAAATATTTCATTTTTACACTTTTATTTTACTACTTCATTTAACGAAAAATAATTTTTATATTATTTTTATGTATTTGTAATTTTCTTGTTTTGTTTGCTTAAAAAATAATGTAACCAATGTAAATAAAATTATTGACGACCTATGACTAGTCATTATTACATTTAGTCAACTTCTTTAATATTTTTAATGTGATGTTTATACATTGTTTTGACTGAAATATTTTCTTTTTTCAGTAGTATATATTTCTATTTATTTACATTTTATAAAACAATAATAAAACACATTACAAAAAATAATGTATGATAATGAAAATCTTTATTCACAATTTTTAATAATGACCATATTTCTCATCATATACTTTTTCGTCACTTTTTTGTCTTCGTTTTACTGAAAATTTAATATTTTAATGAGCATTTATAATTAATTTTATGTTAACTAAAAGACTGTAATGTCTTAAAGAAGACATACAATAATATTAAAACTGTATTAAAATTACAATTGACTCTTTAAATGTGCTTTTTATAGACTTAAAATCTGACATAATAATATGAAATATTTTTAAAAACAAGAAATTTTTTATTCATTTCAGTAATTTAAGGAAATCATGCATTCTTACAATCCTTTATAATGGATCCTAAATTATTTTATTTTACTGGCTTCTCGCGAAATATTTTATTATTTAGTAGTATGACAAATTTATAGAATTAAATTACAAATCTAATGATTAATAAAAAAATTTTAAATTCTTAATGTAAATTATTACTATAACTTCTTATTAGTTTCTTATCGGTCAGTGATTAATTCAATTCTAAATTTACTATTTAAATTTTGATTAGAGTGTTTGTAACTGAATTAAAGATAATCAACCCTTTCTAATCAAAGTAACCCATCTTGTACCAGGAGGTGATTTATTTAAGCAATTAAGCCTTGTATTCCCAGAAAACTGTTTTGCAAGAAATGTACGAATGGTTATCTTATTGATTTTTAATTTGTTATTTGTTCATCATCATTAGAAATAAAAAACACTTTCATGTTATGGGAATACTTTTATTCATTTCAACAGAATAATTTGTTTTAAAATTAAATTAACACATTTCCCGATTTTTTAAAATTGATTGTTTTTGACATCCCTAATACGTAACCATACGGAAAAAAATTTGGAATATGGACGAAAAGCATTTCGATTACATTCAGTACTCAGACTCAGTGAAATGTATGTAGGAGGCAGCTGGTTTCTAATGAAATGCTAATTATTTTATCAGTTCTCTGTGTATTAGATAAAAAACATTTCTTTAGAACTTTAAATAATTCAATTTAATTCATTTTTAGTTTTAATTTATAAAATTTAATTTTTTCTATATAGAGAATCTGATTTTAGGTTTTTGGAATGTTGCATTCAGTACTCCGATTTCAATGTCAATTTAAATAAAGAATTGTTTTCATTTTATCCATAATTGGTGCTCTTGTATTCAGTTATTTTGTGACTATTATAAGGCAATAATATTTAACTTTATTTTTTTATATTGAAAACTCTGATTTCTTTTTTTTAAACTGAGTGTCTTGACTGTGGCAATCAGTTCACTTTATGTGTGTGTGTGTGGGGGGGAGCTTAATTTCCTTACCCTGCGTAAAAGTTTTTAAATTTGTTGAATTAATTAAAAATAATTAGAAATTGTTTTCTTTGTAAATCCATTATTCGATGTTAGCATAAAACCATTCATTGTTAATTCCCTGTCAACTGCTAAGTATTATTAATTTTTTCCGGTTAAGTTATGTAAATGATCAAATGTTGTGTAACTGTCTATTTATGTTTTGTATTTAAGTATTTAAAATTCTCGTCTCTTGCTATTAACTTTTTTTTACACGTTTTCATTTAACTTTTGTTTTTTTCTAGTTTCATTGATATTGTTATGGTCAATGCTAGACTAATTTCCGTCTTAGAGAAGAATAATTCCATACCTCTTCATCAAAACGAATTTCGAAGAGAACGATCAACTATTGATGACATAGTAGATCTAGATCCCCAAATTCACGCGCGCGAGAGAGAAATACTTTCTTGAGAGAAACCACCTTGTTGCAATCTTTGACATAGAGAAAGCATACAATCGTACGTGGAAGCATACCCCGACTATTTTTCAATAATTTTATGCATTTCATCGCTGTCAGTATGTAGAGTAACACATATATTCACAAAGGGATCCAAAACTGCAGGACACGTTGGCTGTGGTATTTATTTTGATAATACCTCGTTTAGTTACAGTCTCCACAAGTTATGCTTAATATTTACTGCGGAGGCTATGGCTATATACCGTGCACATCAACAATTGAGTTCTAGAAATGAACGTAACTTCTGTGTCTACAATGACAGTAATAGTAAACTAGAAGCGTTGAGAAATAATAACCTCAATTGTCATCCTGTTGTGTCCAAGATTTTCAAATTGATTAATTTTCTAACTAGCAAGGGGTTTGAGATATGATTCTGCTAGGTATCAGGCCACATGGGAATTGATTGCAATGAGAAGGATGATGCAGCTGCTAGGTCTGCACCAATTCCTACTCTACTATCAGTTCCATCAATGGATGTGAGAAAGGAAATTAAACATTTCATAAAGTCACTTTGTCAAGAATCCTGGAATTCGCGAGTCTGAAACAAACTTTTTATCCATCTTTCCATTACTCATCCCATTATAAACTTTAACGCTGCGAAGTGCTGATTTTAAACTGACTCTCCTTAGTATAGGTCACACGTGTTTCACTCATAAGCATTTATTTGTAAGTGACTTTAATCCATAATGTGAGACATGTGATGAACCATACACGGTGCGTCATATTTTAATTGTGTGTTTTGATTTTAACAATTATCTTTTTACATTTTTATTAGTAAAATTTTTAACCTTACAAGATTTGCTAGGTGAACCACAACATCGCAATCTCTTTGCGTTATTAAATGCAATTGGTAAAATTTGATAAAAAATATTTTTTATCAAATTTTAGAAACTTTTAATTTCTAATTAATTTAATTTTAAATCTTATACATTTTAGATGATATACATATTTATATTTTATTTTGATATTTTAATATATTAACATTTTAAAGGTTTCAGCATTGAAAGTAGATAAAGAATACTTTGTGTCAGGCACAGCTTGTCCTGATGTTAGCCTTGTGCTCTAAAACCAACCGACCGACCAACCAACAAACCAACCAGCCATCAATGATATTGTTAGGTTCTGTTTGTATAACTTACATTTAGAATATCAATCTATGTACATGTAATAAAATGTGATCATGACCTAACCTGCTCACCCACGTAAGTCTAGAATTAAGGAGTTTTCTGATTTTATAGAAGTATTATTTGAATAATTGGCGAAATTATCTCTGCTTTCATGTCCAATGCCCTTAAACGAGTTGAGACTTGGTACATTAATGAAAGTCTTTTTGGGAATCTTTAATAAAACTATTATAATTACCTTCCCAAAGAAAACTAATCTTAATTTGAAATAGATAATTTTCTTTTGGTGAAGAATTAACTTTCCCCAAAGAAGTGAAATTCTTAGGATCATTTTTTTAACATGAACCTAAGTTGAAACCAGCATTATAATTTTTGAATTGAAAGAGAAAAAAAGTTTTCTGGACTTCCAGAAATGCATTTAAAAAAACATGGATTCTAAAGCCCAAAGTTATTCATTTGACTTACATCATGATATTTTTGTCCGTTCATTACTTATGGTTCAGTTTGGTGGTCTAGAATCAAAAATAAAATTGCTAAGTCAGATTTAATGAAATTTCAAAGTTTGTTATATCTCTGGGTTTATTAAAGCCACTCCCATTTATACACTTGAATTTTTGCTAAGTATGCAACCATTTTACATGAGTATTGAAGCAGAAGCTATAATTTACGCAAAAAGACTTAAAAATACAGCTTAGTGGAAGATTAATCAGGAATTTTGTCCAGGGAACAACTTAATGCTGACGTAATTAGTCATGAATTTGTAAGTAAGTCTAGTGATTATATGATATGTAAATATGCTTTTGTCATAAGCCTTATACAATCAAATGTCCCTTACGAGAAGAATGGAATAATATTATCATAAGTAAAAACTGTGCTTACCGGTACAGTGTTGGCTCAAAAGTGAATTCCAACACTGGTGTTGGTATTTGCTGTCCAACTGACGGCACAAAATTGTTACTATCTTTGAGAAACTATACAACTGTAGTCCAAGCGAAGTCCTTCTAATTCTCATGTGCAGTAAAAAATGGTTGAATAAAAACTATTCCCATTAAAGAATAATTATCTGTACTGACAGTCAATCTGCATTTCAGGCCTTACAGAAAGCTACTTTAGCTTCTGTTTTTGTCTGAGAAATATTATTCTGCGAAGATTGGCAAATAATAAATCTCTCCCCCAAGACTGGACTCTACGGTGTTTCTAGGAAACCAATTGTTTTGGTCCTGAACCAATTCTAGGTATTTCAAAAGAACCAATTAGAAAAAAATTATTTGATCTCTTCCGGAAACAACAGTTTTTGAACTGGTATAATGCCAGGGATCAAAGACAAGCAAGGCTATTAAACGGTAGTTATCCTAGTTAAGGGCAAAAAAGGTCGTTAAACCTCATTAGAAGCTGTTCAAAGAAAGCAATGATACTTCTCAATGGTTACTGCCATATTAAAAAAAATCCCACCATAGTGGCACCAATATTTGATTCTATTTTCAGAGGTTATATATGGGGAAAACTTCATTACACATTCTAAGTGAACATGAAACTTTTTCTGCACATTGATTTGAACACATTGATCAGCATATAATTGACCATTTTATGCTGCAGGATATTCCTGTTAATATCAGCTAAATTTTGCTTCAGCCACTGGTCTCTCTTTCACGACTTTCTCTCTTTTCGGGGTATCGTACAATAGACCTACTATACTCTCTGTGTTAGATTCCTTTGAAACCACACCACCATAAAATTAAGTCTAATCTAAAATCATTTGACTTGGAGGACAATGCAACAATGACACATTTAATTTGCTCCCGTTATCTTTATAGTGAATACGATGAATCTTCGGTCAAGCACAGTTTCAAAATCAGTACCATCCGATAATTAGAACGATAACCTAGCCAATCAGATATTTTGAGGTAAAACTTTTATGTATTAATAAGAAAATTTGCCTGTGCAGCGATTATAGTTAAAAATGAATCAAGTTATTACAGACTATAACGTATTAATGAACATTTATTTCATTTTTCTAATCTGCTATCTACTAAAAACATACGCGAGAATAAATCAATGTTTTTTTAATATTTGATTGGTATGGTTTAATCTTTATCTTAACCTCTTGCACACAAAAGTGATTTAGCTGAAGTAAATTTCTTAAAATAATATCTGAACTTCTACAAACATCCCTACTTCATCTGAGAAATGAACCCATTAAAACCCAGTGGTATTGAAGGTAGAACTTTAGCTATTGAATCATAAGTTCTCTTTTTATTATTTGATGATAATTAATTAAAATAATATCTGTAAATAAAATTTCGTATAGAGCAATGTGTATGAAATTCCCTTAATTTGTCCTATTTTTTAATAGGTACAATTCTTTCTCTAAGACTAATTGTTAATTAGATTTTGTTATTGCCTTTTTGTATTTATCTATTCGAGAAACAATTTACCTTAATTTTAATTGAAATGTCTATACAAAAATTTGTCACAGAATAATAAATAATTACTAAAATTAAATACTAAAATTTTTTTAATTTTTTAAGGTAATAAATGTTTAATATAGGTCTGTGTAATCGACAATGTACTTTGTGTAATTTATTCCCGATTTTATATAAATTTTTTAAATATTAGTCGGTTATTTTAATTATGATTGTAATTATTTTGCGAGCTATGTGTGTGTGTGGATTTTATCCCTGTTGTTGCCAGCTTTTTAATTAACATTTTTATCTAAGATATTTCTTATAGTCGGTATATATAAAGCTCTTTTTTTACACTAGAATTGCTGATATTCCTGCGGGAGCACCTCCCATAGATTTAACGTTATGTGATGTCATAACTCGATTTGTGGTGATTCACAATCCTTGTCCAAAGATTGTTTGAGATTTATTTCAGTTTACTGTAAAAAATATAACTATTTTACTAGATTTAATAATAGATTTTCTGGCTACAATCTTTAAGATTGCCTGTTTTACTTAGTAGATTCTCGAATTGATGATAAAATCTTATATCAAAATTTTATTTGTAACTCAGTTTTTTAAATTATAATGAATTTAGATGAACATTTAAAAATGATTTAATTTGTGTTTTTTAAATCGATTTCACTCTTAAATTTTGATAATATTTCCTTATGTCATTTTTTCAATATATTTTGTCTAAAAATATCAATGTATAAAAATTTCCCCTTTCTAATACCTTCACAATTTATTTAAGAAATTAAAACAAGTTCTTTAATATACTACTGTATTTATTTAATTAATTCATTAACTTCTTACCTTATAGTTTTTTGGAAATATAAACATATCATTGTGTGTGTGAGTTAAACTTTTATAACTGACTTTGCCAATTATTTCACGTTCTTTGCTTCTTTTACTCATAACAATGTTTCAACGTCTGACAGGCTACGATTGTATTTTTGAAGCACATTTTTTCAAATTAGACATAAAATCCTGTCTGCTTTCTCAAATTTTGGACAATCCACGAATAAGAAACATTGATGAATACACTGCATGTAAGCCTTGAGCAGTAACGATTAAAAATTATTATAAAAAGACAAGTGTAAATACAGTTTTTATTGTGAATACATATTTTGAAAAGTTCACTTAGATATTTATGTCTATTTCTTAAGGAAATTCTTAAATTTATGCCTTTAAAACAAAGCAAATTTGTTTTAATTTCTTGAAGAAGCTAAAATTAAGCATTTAATAGGAATACCATTTAATTGCTATTCTAGAAGTCTAGTCAATACAATGTTTTAATTGTGTTTTAATCATTCCGATTTACAGGTTAAATTTTGAAGAGGTTTTGAAGTAAGTGTATTTGAAAGTATCCATCAAAACTAAAATATCAGTAAAGTCCAAAAAGTTTTGCATCTTTCACAAAATGAATATTTTTCACAATTAAATTTTTGAATAGCGTAAAATTCAAGTTATGTTCATTAAAAAAATAATATGAAGCAACAAATATACAGTACTTCAATGATACTAAATTTTGATATTTTCTTCATTACACTCGATAGTAAATTTTTAAATTTTGCATAACATTTTTTTCCATAGAAAATATATCCTATTAAGAATGTCTGCATCAAAATTATGAAATACTTACAAATTATTTACACAAAATAATTTAAATTATACAATATTCGTTAAAATGTAGGAAACATTTTAGCAGTTAAATTCTTTTATATTTAAATTAATATACCCATTCTAAATCCAAATCGCTTTCTTAAAATTGAAAACTTCACGATCATTCTTTAACATTGATTTATGACAATAATAATGAAAACAAACAACCATTTCATGTACCGCTTTTGATTGGCGAAAGTAGGGCAAAACGTTATCTGCCAGACAACTTGAACTGCTTAGCGAAACAAAATAATATTCATATTTCAACTGCAAGGCTGTAAAATAAATCTGAAATAGCATTGGATGATGAAAAAGAATTGCTGCAACTTGAGCTGTAGCGTCACGTAATATCAAATCTATAGGATTTGCTCACACCGGTATATCGGCAACTCTAATTTAATAGGGGCTCATTTCGCTACATTTTCAATAGAAAAATTATTAACTAATTTAGGGAATCTCCTGTTATTTAATAAATTTCAATATTCTTGGGTTGTGATATTGCATTCTTATATCCTGATGAAGTGCTCCCTGACCTTAGAACTTTGAAACATCAGTCCTTAACATAACATTAATTTCAATCGAGTATATTCTTGACAATATTTTCAATTCAATATTCAATTTAAATCAGCAGGTAAATTTAGAGTTGATTACAATGTACAAAATTTAACCCGAAACATGAAGTAAGCAAAAGACGTTGTTAATACATATCTACTGACAAAAAATTGTGGAAATCGTTTTATGTGATAGGATAGATTTTAACGATATACGCTTGAGTAGTAATTTAATCATATTTACAATTCATTGTTTAGTATCCTTTTAAGGGAAGCGATGGACTTATTTTATCTATCCTGTTATAAATTCACATACATTGGTATGCAGTCATTTACTATTTTTCAATGGCATAATTTACAAGTTTAATATTTCTATAATTAATTTGCCTTCTTGATCTATATCTTTCTTTTTGCAAACTCTCTTCATTGGTCCTTTTCTCCTGACCTGAATATGTGACCGATGCCTTACAGTAGGGTCATTCATAGATACATTGTAAAATGCTTCACATTTTTCCTGGTAAAGGGACCGAGTTGACAAAACTGTTTTGAAAATTTAAAAGAAATTATCTTATTAGGATTGCTATTTATCATATTAGCAAAGCAGATTTTAAATACGCGAAACGACAGTTTGAGCTCTTATCCCCATTTCATAAATAAGCCGGGTGTAACGTCAAATACTTAACTCCTTATGAAGTTTTAAACTGCTACTTAATTTCATTGTTTCTAGTCTTTAATTTATACCATTCCATTATCGTATAATGGGAGCTTAAATATTTAAAGATATTTTATCGGGACTCAGCAACGTAAGTTAGTTTTTACTTTTGAAAACATTCTCACCACAGTAATGGCAAAACAACAATATGTGTTTAGTTTGTTGTTGCTGTTGTCATGTGACAAGTGCAAAAAAAGAAAGGGTAAAAAAAGACAATTCATATGGGAAAGTCTATATGACTAGAACCATGTTCTAGGGAGCACTGTCATAGTAACTAATAATTATCCTATGTGATTGAAGCGTGTTAGATTTCTAGCTGTTTTGATCCTATACTAAAGAGTTCTGTAAAAACAAAATGTATTTTTAATTTAGAAATTTCGTGGCAACATAAAATTTTACAATTGTATATCAATAGAAAAATTAATAACTTATTTAGGGAATCTCCTGTTATATAGTAAATTTTAATATTCTTGGATTGTGATATTACATTCTTAAATCCAGATGAAATATTACCTGACTTTAAATTTTGAAATATCAGTCCTTAACATAATATTAATTTCAATCGAATATTTTTTGACAATATTTTCAATTAAAATATTTAATTTAAGTCAGCAGGTTGATTACAATCTAATTACAATTTAGAGTTCATTAAAATGCACAAATGTTTACCCGAAACATAAAGTAAGCAGAAGATAATAATACATATTTATATCCAGATGAAATACACTACTGGCCATTAAAATTGCTACACAAAGAAGAAATGCAAATAACAGAACGATATTTATTGGACACATACATTATAGTGGAAAGAACAAGTGATTAGATTTACAGAAAATTCGGATGTATAGATCTTGAGAAATCTGTACCCAGAGCAGCCACCTCTGGCTGCAATAACAACATTTATCCGGTATAGTAACCTAGGCATGGAGTCAAACAGAGATTGTATGGCATATGCGGGGATCTCAGTCCATGCAGCTTCAACACTATGCCACAGTTCATCGACAGTAGAGGATGGTGATTGATGGCATGCCAATCACTCGGCAACCATTGACCACATGTTCTCAATTGATGACATATCAGCAGAACGTGCTGGCCAGGGTAAAAGTCGAACCTATTTTGTATCAAAGAAGTTCAGAACAGTACGGACAACATGCGGTCGTGCATTATCCCGTTGAAACAAAGCATTAGGGAGGATCTCGAAGATAGGGCAGAGCCACAGTCCTTACCTCATCGGAAATGTAACGGTTGTTGTTCAAAGTGCCGGTAATGCGAACAAGAGGTGATTGAGACGTGTATCCAATGGCACTCCATACCATCACTCCCGCAGTTGGGCCAGTATGGCGATGTCCAACGCAACCTGGCAATGCGCGTTCTTCACGATGTTTCAAAACAATGATACGACCATCATGGTCCTGTGTACAGAGCCGAGATTCATATGTAAAGGTGACGTGATGCCATTCACGCGGCCAGGTTCGTCGCTGATCACACCATTAAAGGCGCTCCTGTCTGTGACGCAGAGTCAAAGGTAGCCGAAGTCATGGTCGCCGTACAGACAATCCATGCTGCTGCAAACGTCTTCGAACTGTTCGAGTAGAAACTTGTTGCCTTGCAAATGACTCCATTTCTCGACTCAGGGTTCGTGACGTGGCTGTACGATCCCTTGTGACCATGCGGATAAGATGTCTGTCTTCTCTGCTGTTAGTGATAGGGGGTCGCTGAGTATCTGCATAACGTTCCGTATGATTGTACTGAACTCATCGATTCCATATTTTGCTAACAGTCATGGGGTCTCGACCGACGGGAGCAGCAATAAGGCAGTATGATAAACCACAATCCCGGTAGGCTACAATTCTTCCTCGATCAAAGTCAGACACATGCTGATAGGCATTCCTTCTTCTTACACGAGGCATTACAACAACTTTTTTGCCGAAAACAACGTTGAAACGGAAATTGAATATGAGGACACTGCTGTCAAATCTCTGGTATTATACACATTTTAGATGTCGCTACTGTCGCCTGCTTTGTATGAATACGCTGAAAATCTAATCATTTGCTTATCACAGCAAGTTCTACCAGTCATGCAAATTTCACGTGTGTGGTGTGCCGCTTTCCTGGTGTAGCAATTTTAATGGTCAGTATATTGAATATAATAATCACTGAAATATAATAATTACTGACAAAAAATTGTTGAAATCTTTTTATGTGATAGGAAAGATTTTAATGAAATATGCTTGAGTAGTAATTTAATCATATTTACAATTCATTGTTTAGTATCCTTTTAGGGAAGCGATGGACTTATTTTATCTATCCTATTATCAATTCATGCATTGGTATGAAGTCATTTACTGTTTTTTAATTACATAATATACAATTTTTTAATATTCTTTTATAATTAATTTGCCTTCAAGATCTATATCTTTCTTTTTAAAGTTTGCTTCATTGGTCCTTATCACCTGAGCTGAATATGTGTCCAATGCCTTATAGTATGGTCATTCATAGAGGTATTGTCATATGCTTGACATATTTCCTGGTAAGGAGAACGAGTTGACAAAATTGTTTTGAAAATTTGAAAGAAATAATGTTATTACGATTGCTATTTCTTATAATGGCAAAGCAGATTTAAATACGCGAAATGATAGTTTGAGTGTTTATCCCTGTTTCATAAATTAGCAAAGTGTAAACACAAATACTGAACTCCGTATGAAGTATTAAACTTCTATTTAATTTCAACATGTTTCCAGTCTTAAATATATACCATTCCATTAAATATATACCATTATCGTGTAATGGGAGCTTAAATATTTAAAGTTATTTTATCTGGACTAAGCAACGTAAGTTAGCTTTTACATTTGAAAACTTTCACACCACAGTAATGGCAAAATAGCAATATGTGTTTAGTTTGTTGTTGCTGTTGTCATGTGACAAGTGCAAAAAAAGAAAGGGTAAAAAAAGACAAGTCATATGGGACCAAAGTCTATATAACTAGAACCATGTTCTAGGGAGCCCTGTCATAGTAACTAATAATTATCCTATGTGATTGAAGCGTGTTAGATTTCTAGCTGTTTTGATCCTATACTAAAGAGTTCTGTAAAAACAAAATGTATTTTTAATTTAGAAATTTCGTGGCAACATAAAATTTTACAATTGTATATCAGGAGAAAATAAGAATAAAAACCTTGGATAATATTTTATCTCCGAAATAAAGTTCACGGATTGAAAAATTTTTAGAACATAAATTTTTTCACTCGAAGTATATAAACTAGGTTCATCAACAACATTTGACAAGCATTCAGGAAATGAAAAGAAAAATTTTAGACAATCATTATGAATCGATCTTAATTTATGTAGCAATAAAAGGATTTGTTTAATGGTTATGAATATAAAAAAATAAAAGAATGGCATTTAAATGTTGGATTTGCAAGAAAAGTTTCAATTCTGGGAAGTCTCTGGATTTTCATTGCATAATTCATGTTGGAGAAAAACCCTATCACTGTGACCTTTGTTCTGAAAATTTTGGTGAAAGAAAATTGCTTGAAGGTCATGTCTGTGATAACAATCGGCAAAATTTAAAATCGAACGATAAAATGACATGTAAAGAAAATTACGGTGTAATGTCTAATGAAATTCAGAGCTATGAAACCCATGAAAGACAACCGAACTATATTTGTTACATTTGTGGTAAGAAATTTAATTTAAAAATTTTCTTAAAATATCATATTTATGTTCATTGGAAAAAAAAGTCATTTAATTGTATATTTTGTGGCAAACAATTTTCTAGAAAACGTCAGTTGAATATTCATTTAAAAAATCATACCAGAAAAAAATCTTTTGTCTTTAAATATTGGAGAATACGCATTTTAAAAAAATATAATCTAAATACTCATTTAAAGATAATATATGGAGGAAAATCCTATGGATGCGAATATTGTGGAAAACGCTTTTCACGAAAGACAAGCCTTTATGATCATGTTAAAATTCATACTGCAGGTAAACTTTTTAAGTGTGATCATTGTGGAAAGCACTTTGCACGAAAGAAATACCTTAATGTTCATATAAGGATTCATACTGGAGAAAAACCATTTGGTTGTGATCGTTGTGGAAAACACTTTGCATCAAAGGCAAAACTTAATATTCATATGAGGATTCATACTGGAGAAAAACCATATGATTGTGATCATTGTGGAAAGCACTTTGCACATAAATGCAATCTTAACGATCATGTAAGGATTCATACTGGAGTGAAACCTTTTGGTTGTGATCTTTGTGGAAAACACTTTGCACAGAAAAGCACCCTTAACAATCATGTCAGTATTCATAATGGAGTCAAACCTTTTGGTTGTAATTATTGTGGGAAGCACTTTTCAAGAAAATATATCCTAAATGTTCATTTAAAAACGTGTAAAAGAAAAGTTTTTAATAACTAACATAACAAACAGACTTTTTCTAAGAAATAGATTCAAAATTTACTTATATATTTATGCAAAATAAAAACATTTCACATAAATTTAGCTAAAAAGAAGAATTTTAGCTTAGAGAGAAAAAAAACTCAACTCTAGTTCATATTGTATAATAGTCATTTTATCTAAGTGGAAGAAGCCTTTTTTGAATATAACTCAAAATCCTAATTTTTACTTCCGGTTTTTGCCTTAAGAATACTTTTGACTATATCAAAAAGTTAGAGACACAAATATTAAAATATGTAATATTTAGAGTTTTCAGCTACTTTAAGAATAATATGGTTAAAAGAATGTATTTTTGATATATTTTAAGTTGACCTTTTTTAGGGACAGTTGACAAAGATTTAGCACAATAACTGTTATTGACATTGTGTGTCAGTGTTTATTAATAGCTACATTACATATAGAATTAGAGTATATAAATGTATTTTGTCTTTAAATTTTATACCTAAAATTTTTTCTTTAAACATTCTTAAATGGATATGCGCACCAAATAATTAACATTTTAGTAATATTTAATTTTTTATAATATGATTCAAATATCTCTACGTAATAATCCATTTATTCAACTAAATAATGTTTTTTTATAATTTTACGGAACATCTTAAAAGCAAAACTTCAAAATTAACTTCAAGATAATTCTCTATTTTTAAGGTATTTTTAATTTAAAATCATTTTAATACTTTTTATGATTAATATTATACATTTATATTTAAGGTTTATCTTACAGTATTAACTATTTTAGATATCTCTAAATCCGAAGTTATATGCCAGGTTAAGTTTTAAATTGTTTTATCATGACTTATAACTGTAATGTTAATTGAAAGTCATAGCTAATTTTATTTGTTCAATTTAATTTTATGTTTTGATTATTAAATATTTTAGAATTGAAAAAAAACTATTGAATGTACTAATATCTCAATTTCAAAATTTTTGTGAAATTATCGATGTTTAATTCTTCTGATTTGTATATTAACTTCGTATTTCAAGTTTTTATCTTACCGTGATACAAAAGACTAAGATGTTAAGCTAAGACATAAAAATTAAGTGTTTTTAAGATTTCTAATATAATAGTGATATTTCTTCTCTTTTTATTGACAATTCATTTATTTTAATTAACGTACTAGACAATTAAATATTGAAAAAATTGTCAATATTAAACTTTCTATCATAAGTATTGTTAATTTAAAAAAAATTGTATTTTAATGTTAAGACAGAAATTTGTATTTTCCTTACCTATCCTAAAACGTAATAGATAGAGATGGGTTATTTTAATGTCTAATGAATTAATGTTGAAATGTGAAAAATTAGTTTCCTATGTTTTCATTTTATATTTTTTATATTGCTATATGTATACATTTTATTTCAATACTGTAATTTTTATTATGAAAAGAAAATTATTTTCCAACTTTATCCCACGAGAAATTACTTTTTCTAAATTCGTATTTGAAGTTTTCTGATGTTGAAAAATCATTTAATCAATGTAAACAAAATTTATTTACGATATATATTTCAAGTTTATTGGAACACATGATTATTATGTTTAGTAAAATTTCTTGATTACTTTTTAGTATTTAATGTTTTTAGCTATAGTGTATATTCTGTATTATAGATTAAAGTTTTTTTTTATGTTTACTTTTAATTATTAAATGAAATTTCTGTTAACTACCTTTAAATGTGCTTTTTTTAGACTTATTATCTAACATAATTATATGAAACTTTTTAAAAGCTAAAAAGTTTTGATTCATTTCAATAATTTAAAGAAATCATGTATTCTTACAGTTCTTTACAATGCATCCTAAATTATTTTACTGGCTTCTCGCGAAATATTTTATTATTTAGTACTATGACAAGTTTATAGAATTAAATAAATTACAAATCTAATGATTAATAAAAAAAATTAAAATACTTAATGTAAATTATGACTATAATTTCTTATTAGTTTTTTTAGGTAAGTGATTAACTCAATTCTAAATTTACTATAAAAATTTTGATTAGAGAGTTTGTAACTGAATTAAAAATAATTAACCCTCTCTGATCAAAGTAACTCATCTTATACCAGGATAGGTAATTTATTTAAGCAATTTAGCCCTGTATTCCAGAAAACTGTTTTGCAAGAAATGAACGAATGGTTATTTTACTCATTTTATATCGTTATATATTCATTATCATTAGAAATATAAAACACTTTCATGTTACTTAAACTTTTTGTACATTTCTACAGAATAATTTGTTTTAAAAATAAAATTACCGCATTTCCCGATTTTTGAAAATTGATTGTTTTTGACGTACCTAATACGTTATCATAATTGGCGAAATTATCTCTGCTTTCATGTCCAATGCCCTTAAACGAGTTGAGACTTGGTACACTAATGAAAGTCTTTTTGGGAATCCTCAAGAAAATTCTTATAATTGCCTTGACAAAGAAAACGAATCTTGATTTGAAAAAGATAATTTTCTTTTGGTTAAGAATTAACTTTCTCCAAAGAAGTGAAATTCTTAGAATAATTTTTTTAACATGAACCTAAGTTGAAACCAGCATCATAATTTTTGAATTAAAAGAAAAAAAAGTTTTCTGGGCATACAGAAATGCATTTAACAGAACTTTGATTCTAAATCACAAAGTTATTCATTTGACTTACATGATGATTATTTTGTCCGTTCATTACTTATGGTTCAATTTGGTGGTCTAGAATCAAAAATAAAATTGCTAATTCAGATTTAATGAAATTTCAAAGTTTGTTAAATGTAGCTGTCTCTGGGTGTATTAAAACCATTCCCAATTATACACATGGAATTTTGCTTAGTATGCAACCATTTAACATGAGTATTGAAGCAGAAGCTATAATTTGCACAAAAAGACTTAAAAATACAGCTTAGTGGAAGATTAATCAGGATTTTTGTCTACGGGACACCTTAATGCTGACGTAATAAGTCATCCATTTGTAAATAAGCCTAGTGATTATATGATATGTAAATATGCTTCTGATAAGCCTTATACAATTAAATGTTGCTAATGAGAAGATTGGAATAATATTATCATAAGTAAACACTGTGCTTATTGGTGCACTGTATGCTCAAAAGCGAATTCCAACACTGGGGTTTGTATTTGCTGTCCAACTGATGGAACAAAATTGTCATTATCTTTGAGAAAATATACAACTGTAGTCCAAGCGAAGTCTTTCCCATTCTCATGTGCAGTAAAAAATGGTTGGACAAAAACTATTCCCATTAAAGAATAATTATCTGTACTGATAGTCAATCAACTGGTGTAATGCCAGGGATCAAAGACAAGCAAGGCTATTAGACGGTAGTTATCCAGGCAAAATTTATAAGGTAAAAAGGGTCAATAAACCTCAGTAGAAGCTGTTTAAAGAAAGCAATGATACTTCTCAATGGTTACTGCCACAATAAAAGACATCCCACCATTGTGGCATCAATAGTTGATTCTATTTTCAGGGGTAATATATGGAGAAAACTTCATTACATATTCTAAGTGAACGTGAAACTTTTTCTGCACATAGATTTGAACACATTGGTCAGCATATAACTGAGCCTTTTATGCTGCAGGATATTCCTGGTAATATCAGCTGAATTTTAAACCACACCACTATAAAACTAAGTCTAGTCTAAAATCATTTGACTTGGAGGACAATGCAACAATGACACATTTAATTTGTCAGGGTAATCTTTATAATAAATACGATGAATCTTAGCTTAAGCACAGTTTCAATCTCATTATCTTCAGATAATTATAACCATAACCTATCCTACCAGGTTACCGTAATCGGATAGTATGAGGTAAAAATTTTAAGTATTAAAAAGAAAATTTGCAAGTGTACGGGTAAAATTAAAAATGAATCAAGTTATCCCAGACCATAACGTACTAATGGAACATGTGCATTTCATTTTTCTAGTCTGTTACCTACTAAAAACAAACGCAAGAAGAAATCAATGTTTTTTTAATATTTGATTCGTATGGTTGAATCTTTATCTTAACCTCTTGCACACAAAAAAGTGATTTAGCTGAAGTAAATTTCTTAAAATAATATCTGAACTTCTACAAACATCCCTACTTGATCTGAGAAATGAAACCATTAAAACCCAGTTGTATTGAAGGGTAGAACTTTAACTACTGAAACATAAGTTCTTTTTTTATTATTTGATGAAAATTATTTAAAATAATATCTGTAATTAAAATTTCGAAAAGAGCAATGTGTATGAAATTCCCTTAATTTGTCCTATAGTTTAATAGGTACAGTTCTTTCTCTAAGGCAAATTGTTAATTAGAACTTGTTATTTCCTTTTTGTATTTATCTATTTGAGAAACAATTTACCCTAATTTTAAATGAAATGTTCATACAAAAATTTGTCACAGAATTTTAAATATGTACCAAAATTAAATACTAAAAATTCTGAATTTTTTTTAAGGTAATAAATGTTTAATATAGGTCTGTGTAAATGACAATGTACTTTGCGTAATTTATTTCCGATTTCATAGAAATTCTTTAAATATTGGTTGATTATTTTAGTTAGGATTGTAATTATGTTATGAGCTGGATTTTATCCCTGTTGTTGCCAGATTTGTGTTTAACATTTTTATCTAAGATATATATATATATATATATATATATATATATATATATATATATCATATATATATATATATATATATATATACTTCTTATCGTTGGTATATATAAAGTTCCTATTACACCAGAGTTGCCTATATTTCTGCTGAGCAACTCCCATAGATTTAACATTACGTGACGTCATAACTCAATTTGTGTTGATTCACACTCCTTGTCCAATGAATGTTAGAGATTTATTTCAGTTTGCTGTAATAAAATATAACTATTTTAATGGATTTAATAATAGATTTTCTTGTTACAATCTTTAAGATTGCATGTTTTACTTAGTAGATTCCCGAATTGATGATAAATTCTTATATAATAATTTCAGTTTTAGCTAAGTTTCAAAATTTTAATTATTTCAGATGAACATTTAAAATGGATTTAATTTATTTTGTTTAAATCAATTTCACTCTTAAATTTTGATAATATTTCCTTATGTCATTTTTTCAATATATTTTGTCTAAATATATCAATGTATGAAAATTTTCCCTTTCTGTTACCTTCACAATTTATTTAAGAAATTAAAACAAGTTCTTTATTATACTTCTGTATTTATTTAATTAATTCATTAACTTCTTACCTTATAGTTTTTTGGAAATATAAACATATCATTGTGTGTGTGAATTTATATTTTAAAACTGACTTTGACACTTATTTCACGTTTTTTGCTTCTTTTACGCATAACATTGTTTCAACGTCTGACAGGCTACGATTGTATTTTTGAAGCACATTTTTTCAAATTAGACTTAGAATCCTGTCTGCTTTCTCAAATTTTGGACAATCCATGGATAAGAAACATTGATGAATACACTGCATGTAAGCCTTGAGCAGTAACGATTCAAAAATTATTATGAAAAGAAAAGTGTAAAAGCAGTTTTTAATGTTAATACATATTTTGAAAAGTTCAATTAGATATTTATATCTAACTCTTAAGGAAACTCTTAAAATTTATGCCTTTTAAACAAAGCTATTTTATTTAATTATTTAAAGAAGCTACAATTAAGTTATTAATATGAATTCGGTTCAACTGAAATTTTAGAAGTCTAGTCAGTACAATATTTTAATTTTATTTAAATTATTCAGATTTACAGGTTAAATATTGAAATGGTTTTGAAGAAGGTGTATTTGAAAGTATCCATCAAAACTAAAATATCAGTGAAGTCCAAAAAGTTTGACATCTTCTTTTACAAAATGATTATTTTTCACAATTAAAATTTTAAATTTTTAAATAGCGTAAAATACAAATAATGGTTATTAAAAAATAATATGAAGCAACAAATATACAATATTTCAATGATACTAAATTTTGATATTTTCTTCATTACACTCGATAATATATTTTTAAATTTTGCTTATAATTTTTTTTACATAGAAAATATATTCTATTAAGAATGTCTGCATCAATATTATGAAATACTTCAAATTATTTACACAAAATAATTTAAAGTAAAAATTATTCGTTAAAATGTAGCATACTGTTTTAGAAGTTAAATTCTTTTATATTTAAATTAATATCCCCATTTTAAATCGAAATTTTCTTTCTTAGAATTGAAAACTTCACGATCATTCGTTAACATTGATTTATGATAATAATCATGAAAATAAACAGCCATTTCACATGTACTGCTTTTGATCGGCGAAAGTAGGGCAAAACTTTATCTGCCAAACAACTTGAACTGCTTGGCGAAACAAAAAAGCACAAGTTTCAAATACACAGCTGTAAAATAAATTTGAAATAACATTGAATGATGAAAGACAATTGCTGCAACTTGAACTGTGGCGTCACGTAATATTAAATCTATGGGATTTGCTCACACTGGAGTATCGGCAATTCTAATTTTATAGGGGCTTAATTCGCTATATTTTCAATAGAAAAATTAATAACTTATTTAGCGAATCTCCTGTTATATAGTAAATTTTAATATTCTTGGATTGTGATATTACATTCTTAAATCCAGATGAAATATTACCTGTCTTTAGAATTTTGAAATATCAGTCCTTAACATAATATTAATTTCAATCGAATATTTTTTGACAATATTTTCAATTAAAATATTCAATTTAAGTCAGCAGGTTGATTACAATCTAGTTACAATTTAGAGTTCATTAAAATGCACAAATGTTTACCCGAAACATAAAGTAAGCAGAAGATAATAATACATATTTATATCCAGATGAAATACACTACTGGCCATTAAAATTACTACACAAAGAAGAAATGCAAATAACAGAACGATATTTATTGGACACATACATTATAGTGGAAAGAACAAGTGATTAGATTTACAGAAAATTCGGATGTATAGATCTTGAGAAATCTGTACCCAGAGCAGCCACCTCTGGCTGCAATAACAACATTTATCCGGTATAGTAACCAAGGCATGGAGTCAAACAGAGATTGTATGGCATATGCGGGGATCTCAGTCCATGCAGCTTCAACACTATGCCACAGTTCATCGACAGTAGAGGATGGTGATTGATGGCATGCCAATCACTCGGCAACCATTGACCACACGTTCTCAATTGATGACAGATCAGCAGAACGTGCTGGCCAGGGTAACAGTCGAACCTATTCTGTATCAAAGAAGTTCAGAACAGTACGGACAACATGCGGTCGTGCATTATCCCGTTGAAACAAAGCATTAGGGAGGCCTCGAAGATAGGGCAGAGCCACAGTCCTTAACTCATCGGAAATGTAACGGTTGTTGTTCAAAGTGCCGGTAATGCGAACAAGAGGTGATTGAGACGTGTATCCAATGGCACTCCATACCATCACTCCCGCAGTTGGGCCAGTATGGCGATGTCCAACGCAACCTGGCAATGCGCGTTCTTCACGATGTTTCAATACGGCCATCATGGTCCTGTGTACAGAACCGAGATTCATATGTAAAGGTGACGTGATGCCATTCACGCGGCCAGGTTCGTCGCTGATCACACCATTAAAGGCGCTCCTGTCTGTAACGCAGCGTCAATGGTAGCCGAAGTCATGGTCGCCATGCAGACAATCCATGCTGCTGCAAACGTCTTCGAACTGTTCGAGCAGAAACTTGTTGCCTTGCAAATGACTCCATTTCTTGACTCAGGGTTCGTGACGTGGCTGTACGATCCCTTGTGACCATGCGGATAAGATGTCTGTATTCTCTGCTGTTAGTGATAGGGGGTCGCTGAGATTCTGCATAACGTTCCGTATGATTGTACTGAACTCATCGATTCCATATTTTGCTAACAGTCATGGGGTCTTGACCGACGGGAGCAGCAATAAGGCAGTATGATAAACCACAATCCCGGTAGGCTATAATCCTTCCTCGATCAAAGTCAGACACATGCTGATAGGCATTTCTTCTTCTTACACGAGGCATTACAACAACTTTCTTTGCCGAAAACAACGTTGAAACGGAAATTGAATATGAGAAAACTGCTGTCAAATCTCTGGTATTATACACATTTTAGATGTCGCTACTGTCGCCTGCTTTGTATGAATACGCTGAAACTCTAATCATTTGCTTATCACAGCAAGTTCTACCAGTCATGCAAATTTCACGTGTGTGGTGTGCCGCTTTCCTGGTGTAGCAATTTTAATGGTCAGTATATTGAATATAATAATCACTGAAATATAATAATTACTGACAAAAAATTGTTGAAATCTTTTTATGTGATAGGAAAGATTTTAATGAAATGCGCTTGAGTAGTAATTTAATCATATTCACAATTCATTGTTTAGTATCCTTTTAGGAAAGCAATGGACTTATTTTATCTATCCTATTATTAATTCATGCATTGGTATGAAGTCATTTACTGTTTTTTAATTACATAATATACAATTTTTTAATATTCTTTTATAATTAATTTGCCTTCAAGGTCTAAATCTTTCTTTTTGAAAGCTTGCTTCATTGGTCCTTATCACCTGAGCTGAATATGTGTCCAATGCCTTATAGTATGGTCATTCATAGAGGTATTGTCAAATGCTTGACATATTTCCTGGTAAGGAGAACGAGTTGACAAAACTGTTTTGAAAATTTGAAAGAAATAATGTTATTACGATTGCTATTTCTTATAATGGCAAAGCAGATTTAAATACGCGAAATGATAGTTTGAGTGCTTATCCCTGTTTCATAAATTAGCAAAGTGTAACCACAAATACTGAACTCTATATGAAGTATTAAACTTCTATTTAATTTCAATATGTTTCCAGTCTTAAATATATACCATTCCATTATCGTGTAATGGGAGCTTAAATATTTAAAGTTATTTTATCTGGACTAAGCATCGTAAGTTAGCTTTTACACTTGAAAACATTCACACCACAGTAATGGCAAAATAGCAATATGTGTTTAGTTTGTTGTTGCTGTTGTCATGTGACAAGTGCAAAAAAAAGAAAGGGTAAAAAAAGACAAGTCATATGGGACCAAAGTCTATATGACTAGAACCATGTTCTAGGGAGCACTGTCATAGTAACTAATAATTATCCTATGTGATTGAAGCGTGTTAGATTTCTAGCTGTTTTGATCCTATGCTAAAGAGTTCTGTAAAAACAAAATGCATTTTTGATTGAGAAATTTCATGGCAACATATAATTTTACAGTTGTATGTCAGCAGAAAATAAGAATAAAAACCTTAGACGGATAATATTTTATCTCCGAAATAAAGTTCACGGATTGAATAATTTTTAGAACATAATTTTATTTTACTCGAGGTATATAAACTAGGTTCATCAACAAAATTTGACAAGCATTCAAGAAATGAAAACAAAACATATGAGACAATCATTATGAATCGATCTTAATTCTTGTAGCAATAAAAAGATTTGTTTAATGCTTCTGAATATAAAAAAAATTGAAGAATGGCATTTAAATGTTGGATCTGCAACAAAAGCTTCAATTCTGAAAAGTCTCTGGATTTTCATTGTATAATTCATGTTGGAGAAAAACCCTATCACTGTGAACTTTGTTCTGAAAATTTCGGTGAAAGAAAATTGCTTGAAGGCCATACCTGTGATAACAATGAGCAAAATTTAAAAGTGAGCGATAAAATTACATGTAAAGAAAATTCCGGTGTAATTTCTAGTGAAATTCGGATTTCTGAAACGCATACAAGACAACCGAACTATATTTGTTACATTTGTGGTAAGAAATTTAATTTTAAAGTTTTTTTAAAATACCATGTTTATGTTCATTTGAAAAAAAGTCCTTTAATTGCATATATTGTGGCAAAAATTTTTCTAGAAAACGTCAGTTGAATATTCATTTGAAAAACCATACCAGAAAAAAATCTTTTGGTTTCAAATATTGGAAAATACGCATATTAAAAAAATATTATCTAAATATTCATTTAAAGATAATATATGGAGGAAAATCGTATGGTTGCGAATATTGTGGTAAACGCTTTTCACGAAAGCTGCACCTTAACAATCACGTGAAAATTCATACTGGATTTAAACGTTTTAAATGTGATAATTGTGGAAAGCACTTTGCACGAAAGAGATCACTTAATTATCATATGAGGATTCATACTGGAGAAAAACCATTTGAATGTGATCAATGTGGAAAGCACTTTGCACTCAAAACCACCCTTTTCAATCATGCGAAGATTCATACTGAAGTAAAATCTTTTGGTTGCGATCGTTGTGGAAAACACTTTACACGTAAAAGCGCCCTTAAATATCATGTCAGGGCTTCATACTGGAGTCAAACCTTTTGGGTGTGATCGTTGTGGAAAACACTTTGTACGTAAAAGTTGTCCTTAAATAACCAATCATATGAAGATTCATATTGGTGTAAAGCCTTTTGGTTGTGATAATTGTGGAAAGCACTTTTCACAAAAAGGTAGCCTAAATAAGCACTTAAAAACGTGTACAAGAAAAGTTTTTGGTAACTAATATAACAAGCAGACATTTTCTAAAAAATAGATTCAAAATTTACTTATGGCCTTGTACAAACTAAAAATATTTCACATAAATTAAGCTTGAAAAGACATTTGAAAAAATCCTTTAATTGTGAATTTCGAGGAAAATATTTGGCTACAAATATTTTTATTCAGACTCAGAATGAAAATTAAGTCTTTTGATTTTAAACTTAAGGAAAAGAAACAGAATATAAATATTCAATAAAATTTCTGAGAGAATCGTTTTATTTTGCATATTGTTAAAATTATTTGTTCGAGAAATATGTAAAACGTTAATTTGGAGTTTGACATGGACAGAATCATCTTTTGATTGAGTACAAAGCAGGAAAATGTTTGCTCGTAAATTTGATCTAATTACTCATGGGGACTCATACTAGAGAAACATTAGTTGGTTGTGGTTATTGCAGTAAAGACTTTACACAAAAATAGCATTCAGATAATCATGCATAAGTTCATACAAGAGAAAAATAGTTTGTTATTATTGTATGAAGATTTTTTTGTTAAAATATTATAAAAGTTCATTGGAAAAGACATATATGATAAAAACAAACTCTATAGAGATAAAACTTTGTAGATATTGTAAAAATATTATAATAAAAGACTTTTAAGTTTTAAATATTGTTAGAAGACATGCAAAGAGAGAAAAAAACTCAACTCTAGTGCATATTGTATAATAGTCATTTTATCTAACTGGAGAAAAGCTTTTTGAATATCGCTGAAAATCCATCTTTTAACTTATATCCAGTTTTTGCGTTAGAAATACTTTTCACAATATCAAAAATTTAGAGACAGAAATATTAAAATATGTAATATTTAGAGTTTCAGCTACTTAAAAAATAATATGATTAAAACAATGTATTTTTGTTATATTTTAAGTTGACCTTTTTATGAGGTGACAAATATTTATCACAGTAACTATTATGGACATTGTGTGTGCGTGTTTGTTAATAACTACTTTTTATATAGAATTCAAGTTTATAAATGTATTTTGTCTTTAAATTTTATACCTAAAATTCTTTCTTTATTCATTCTTAAATAGACATGCGAACCAAATAATCTTTTAAGATTCTTCATTCTTAAGGTATTTTTAATTTAAAATAATTTTAATACTTATTCTGATTAATATTCTACATTTAAATTTAAGATTTATCTAAAAGTTTGTAATAAATACTCTTTTAGATAAATCTAATGTCCGAAAATATGATAAAACAATTTGAAACTTATTGTTGTATATGACTAAACTTTAATGTTAATTGAAAAGTTAAAGCTAATATCATTTGTTGAATTTAATTTTATGTTTTGATTATGAAACATTTTAGAATAGAAAAAAGCTATTAAATGTGCAAATATTTCAATTTCCAAATTTTTGTTGAAATTATTGATGTTTGATTTGTATATTAACTTTGTACTTCAAATTTTTATCTTACTGTGATTCAAAAGACTGAGATGTATAGCCAAGACATAAAAATTTTTTTTAAAACTTCTAATATAATAGTGATTTTTCTGCTCTTTTTATAGGCAATTCATTTATTTTAATTAACGTACTAGACAATTAAATATTGAAAAAAATTGTCAATATTAAACTTTCTATTATAAAAAGTATTGTTAATTTTAAATAGTATTTCAATTTTAAATAAATTTGTATATTATTCTTACCTATCCTAAAACGGAATAGATAGAAATAGATTATTATAATGTCCAAAGAAGTAATGTGGAATTTTGAAAATTATTTTCCTATGTTTTCATTTTATATTTTTATATTATAATACAATGTATACAATTATTCACTACTGTAATTTTTATTATGAAACGAAAATTTATTTTCCCACTTCATCCCACGAAAAATAACTTTAACTCTAAAGTTGTATTTGAAGTTTTCTGATGTGTTAAGATCATGTAATCAATGTAAACAGAATTTATTTACGAAATACATTTTATATTTCTTAGAGCACTTGATTATTTTATTTAGTCAAATTCTTGATTACTTCTTAATATTTGAATTTAGCTATAGTGCAAATTCTGTATTATAGAATAAAGTGTTTTTATATTTAAATGAAATGTTTTTATTAGTTCATGATGCATATAAACTTAATGCTTAATACTATTTACCAAACATTAAAAATAAATGATTGTAAAATATTTTGTTTCCGGAAATAATCTTTTTTTGACACATTTCTGAACATTTAACTCAGTAATAACTAAATGTATCATTGCATTTTATTTTAAAAAGTGTCAGTTTTAAATATCAAACTTTATAATAATTTTCTTTAATTTTTCCTTTTATTGAGACTTGATGTTAAAGAAAGACTTTCTCAGGTTTACGCAATTTCAGTTAATTTCAATGTTTTAAAGTCAGTTTTATCATATATTTATCTTTTATTTTTCATATCTAGAATATTTTTATTATTTTCTATGGGACGATAGTATTAAGTTTAGTAGTATAAGTAATTAAATTTAGCAAAATTCATGTTGATTTTTTTACTTAGAATTGAGATTTAAATAGCAATATCAGTAATGTAAGCTACATTTTTTAAAGAGAATGACACTACCTAATAAAATATTACAAACTTTATAAATATTGCTTAGATAAATTTTTACAATAATGAGAAAATTTTTATAATAATTTTCATTTCACAGTTCTTGTTTGAACTGAATAAACTGTACAAAGAAGAAGTGACATTATCAACTATTTATACAAACAATTTTTTGTTTAAGAGGATTTTGTCTGGGATTGTCATACAAAAACTTCTGTGTGTCATGGATTGATTATTATATCAGGATTTCTACTTGTGGCTGACTTAAAATCAAACTAATTTCCAAAATACGACTAGAGTGGTTTTACTAATTTAATAAATGTATTATTTTTGATTTAAATTTCATGCCCCACACAGTGTAGATATTTTAACCAATGTAAACCAACCACTCCATAGTTTTTCTCGTTTAAATAAATGAAAGTGGATTTACTTTCCCTTTAAAAGTGCTTTTTTATGCTCGCGGGTTTGTTTAAAATGCAGAAAAATATTGTATTGTAGATTTTTTAAAATAGTGTTTATTACGTTACATATCGCTACATTGCAAATATTAATCTAAATGTGTAAAACTAGTATCACAAATATGAAGAATGTTATTCAATAATATGAACACACTTAAAGTAAGAACTAGAGCAAAGTATTATCAGAACATGAACAAAAGACTAAAAAATTTCAAAAACAAGACAAAGATTATTAGGAATGAAAACTAAAAGGAATTCATGCAAGTTCTAGTTTTCCAGTGTAATTTGCTTATACACTATGTTTCTGAGTGTTTATCTAGTTTTCAGCTAATTAGAGTGATGCTCAGCTCTCTTAATGTCCAATTTACAGATACAGTATATATGCTATGTGGAAGAAGGCATATTTTATTAAGGTGATGTTGCATTTAGTCATGACGTGTTTGGAGTTTTCTATACCTTCTTTACCAGGTTTTTGATAAAACATTTCCAGATGTCTTGTAGGTAGGTTATGGCGGACACTTTTGGAGCTTTATGCTAAGATGCATGTAGCTCACATTGAAGAAGGTATTTAAGGAGGATGTATGGTCAATCTTTGACTAAGATTATTTAAGAAATGTTGATCGAAGTCTTTTAATAAATCGGTTAACACTAAGAGATATATCTTGATATGAGCAGATAATTCGGATTTATAAAATTTGTGGTAGAGGATAGTTGAAGGATTTTTGATGTTTGAACTTTCATATTTCATTGAGACAAAAATCTTTTAGACAGATGTTGAAGTTCGCAGCAAGCAAGAATTTTAATTTCCGGATTTTTAGATAGTTCAAATATCCAAGAGAATGATAACGCACCTTATCCTACTTTTTTTCGTAATTTTTTCCTCAGGTTTTAGTATAAAGGACTGTCTAGGTAAATATGAGCTATGGTTTCAGATTCCCCACATTGACAGCGATTTGTTTGCCAGAGATTCAACCTAAATAGAATCGAATTTATAGGAACAGATCTTGTTCTAGCTCTGGCCAGCCATATGTCTTCTTGTTGGGATTTCGTTAATAGCCAATGATTTTTGCGAATGCATGTGAGATGAGTGAATGCTGCAGCATATTTGCAATGTTTCCATTAAGTCTTTCCTTAAAGTAATATTTCTTGACGTGTTCCAGACATTAAAGAGAAATAGATTGTACAGCATATAGACTCACTGTTGCTGCTTTCGCCAATAAGTCTGCAATTTCACTGCCTGCAATCTCTTAGTGTCCTGGAACCCAGACTAACTGTATTGACAAACGGTTTTGAGTAGATTGAACTATTTGGAATCGAAGCTGTTGAATAATAGTTGGTGATATCCTGGAACAAACCGAAAAAGCAGAGATGCAAGAAAGAAAATCTGTGAAAATGACATGTTTTTCGGGTCGAGTGCATATTTTAGAGACTGTAATAAGAAGTGCTATTGCCTCGGCCACGAAGATGGGGTTTATGGAATTAATTTTCCCTGTTTTTGATAAACTAGTTGTAAAATGAACTAGTTCACAATGCCCACATTTGATCCCTGTTTGAACGCAGCTGTAAAAATCAGTGTATTTGTCTGCCGTGATGACTGACAAACCTAGTGAAATAGCTTACAAACTTTCTTTTGGCAATGAATTTGTTTGAAAAGAGAGACCCTAGGTACAAATGGAAATATTTTGGACATATCTGACCAGTCTGTCGGATCTTTTAATATTCATGAAGTATGAATTCCTTGTTAGTTGAGCGAAAATTTGGTTTAATGACAGAGGATGATTACGATTAACTGGATTGTAAGTTTGCTTTTCCCAAACTGAAACACAAGGAAATAATGATGACTTGCTTTGTTTCCGAATATAAAAGTTTAAGTAGAGATTTTCATGCCTGGAGTGAAGAGAAGTTTTTCCTGCTTCTTGCAGACGTTTCGGTTATGGGGGTCTAATTAGGAAAACCTGTGGAAATAAAAGAAATAAGTACGTAACGGTAAAAGTCTGCAACTTTTTCTGTTGCAAATTCCGAAAACTTGATAATACTCTTGACATTGAAAAATATAATTCCTCAATATATTGAAAACATAGATTAATTTTCAAGTAAATACGAACTCTAAATAATTTTTAAGGATAGTTAGTTTCACGAGACAAGACATAAGCAATATTTCAAATTAACGATTGCAACCACACTCGTCTGAATGCTCCAGATGTCTTGAATATTAGCCTAAAATTTACCCCTGTTGAGTTTTGCACCTATCAGATTTAAAAATATACTTTCAATTTTCAAAAAAATAAAAGCTTTTTAAGTGATTGTGGAAGAAGTGGTTGGTAGTTTAGTAGTTTAATTTTACTCTTCAGTGCTCATCTTTTGCCAAGTGAGTCTGCTTTTAATATAACATAAACAACAATACGTAACGGGATTAATTGAAAAATTATTGTTCTATGTGGTATTCTTAAAAAAAAAGGTTTAATATGTATCTCGTTTCTGTTATATTCTTGCTAACTCTGTCCTGATTTATAGTTTTCAATTTAAGTGCTGCTTAAAATCAAGTAGGATAATTTCTGTAGGGAAAAAATAGATCTTTTCCTTGAGGTTTTCTACAGCTAGATTGACATTGCAGTGATATCTGAAACAAAATTCAACATAAATATACTACAGGAATGTGTATTGAGTAAAGAGTTTCTTGTATACACCAGCCCTCAGTCTTATATTTTAGAAAACCCAGGAGACTTGAATCTAATCCAATCATGTTAAGGATCTTCTTCATGTAACATACTTAGGAAGACCTGTGGCAATAAAAGAAATAAGTACGTAACGCGGTAAAAGTCTGCAACTTTTGTTGTGTTTGTTTTTAATATTGTATCAGGAATGTTTTTCTTCATCAAGTCATTAAAATCAAGCTGGTATATCATATAAATATATATTCAAGGTAATTAATCTGGAATTTGTTATAACTCATTGGTTTATTTTTATCTTTTTACTGTAGCAATTTCTGACATGTCTTTGAGGAAGACATTTGATTTTCAGAAAATTGCTTTGCATTCGTCCATCCATTTGCACTAAGAGATTCATTCAGTTTAACGAATGTATTAATTGCTTGTTTCTTGATTTTTAAATAAATTGGAAAAAAAAACCGTTTTGAATAGTTGAAAGCGATGTAATTCTCACTGCTTCTGTTATGATTCGAAGAGTTTTATTTTCAGTTCTTCCCAAGTAATCAATCTTGACTTCTGTTTTAGAGATCAATACCTCACTTCCATATTTAAAAAAAAGATTGAATAAACGTTTTACAATTTTTTCTTTTAAATTTGTCTGAGCTTCCCCTTATGGTAACGGCTGGTCTTTTCAAAATATAGAATTACTTTTCTATTTTTTTTCCTATTCACATAATTAGTAAATTTTAAATTGTTGATCAGCACTTTGTGGTACTTTTGCCTTTTTGAAGATTAACGTGTTTGTTTTTTACCCAAAATCTATATTCATATGTCTTAGTAACTGGTAAACTGTTTTGTTTATATTCATATATTTCTGTTTGGACCAGTCTGCATTACTCGAAGAGCATCATTCATTGTAAGTTCGAGTGTTTTCCTTGGTCTTCTGTTTTCTAAAACTTTCTATTTCAGTTAAAAAAAACATCGTAAGTGAACATATAGACATTAAACGCTTAATGCTTTTTAATTTGGTTTTCAAATCATTAAGATAAAATGGGTGTAGCTGATGACTGCCCTTTCAGGAAAATCAAATTTATGTTGTTTATAATTTGATTCCCGCTCTTTCCATTTGGTTTTCACTCATCTTCGTGATAAAACCTTTGTTTACCAGTTTAACAATTTTTTCACCAGTTCCATAAGTGCGAAGTTTTTTGAGATGTCTGATTCCCCATACTATATCATGGGCTTCCAGGAAATCTACGCGGATACCACTAAAAAACTTCTCTAATTCAAACTGATTTTAGCAATAGGAGCTAACTTCAGCATTGAATTAGTAGTTTGCATATTTTTACAAATATTAGCCTGTTATGCCAAAATCTCACTTAACTTCCGATAAAACACGAGAGTCTGAGTATTATCCTTCTTTCAAAGGTCTTGATTATAATGGATGCCAATGAGATCGGTTGGAATTATTCCATATATTCTCAGATTGCATGGCTGGATTTAAAATCAACCTTTGCTTCCAAATATTTAGTTGAGAGGTTCAGTTTTGCATCCCAGGAATTATGATAAATCATTAAATAGAAATTCCTTTTAGATTGTCGAAAACGAGTCCTGTATTTTGATAGTATATTAACTGTTCCTGGTTGTTTATACTTTTGCATATGTTAAAAGTTTTTTTTTTTTAAATTCAATTCGGTTTTTTAATCACTGGATGTCGTGATGTTGGCGAGAGCAGTGGAGCGATGAGAACGCACCAACCTCGTAGCACTGTGTCACGTGATAACAGGCTTATTATAGGCAGAGTAAAATGAATGGATCATCCATATCAAGTCAGTCTCTCAGACATCATTCAGCTTCCCAGTATCAATCGATATCTTTTTAGTTGAAGAGAATGCCCGTAAGGCCACCATTACCTTTGGCTAATGCTTGCGCCACCTAGGGTACAAAATGGACAAAGCAATCGAATGACATTGTTTTTCCTGTGAGTTCTTCTACTTGTTAGAACAGCACGTTCATCATATTCGAATTCATAATAATTATGGTGAAAGACTGCTAAATTGTAAACATTATGAATCGATACATTGTTCCTGAACCCGCTGTTAAGTTTTGGGGGACATTAACTCACAAATCTTTCATTACGCATTATATTATACTGAACAGTATTCACTTCATTTCTAAGCTCATGGAGCCCATGGTCTTATGTTTTCAGTTATTGCTCTCAGCCACATTACAATTGGATAATGTCCAAAGACTCGTTGTTAGCAATTTTCCAGAGTTTTTAAGTACGTATTTGATTGAATTTTTTCATGTTTTCTTTAATCTTTTCATATAATGCCAATCAAAAGAGTTTGGCCAATGCTAACATAACAGCTGGTCCGAGATAAAACAACCGCGGCTACACCAGATCATTTTTAGCTGTATGTGGAAGTAGATGGATTACAGCAATCTAAGGATCCATTGAAAGAATCTTTGTTTCAATGATGAGGAGAGCCATAGAAACAAAAAAGAACAATGGTAGTTAAGCTAATTATTACTACCGCACTTCACTAATGGCTATAACTTAAGTCATTTATTCTTTGTACACCGTATCTTTAAAAAATTTAGTTAATATCTTTGATATTATTTGGTTTGAACTATTTAGCAGTGTAGTAATTTTACTTAAATTAATTTTTAATTTGAGTATAGAGAATAGAAAAATTATGATTTGATTATGTTACTTTTATGGTGGATTAAACTCTGGCTCGCTTTCGAAGTGGTCCCCTAAGATCATTAAAATATTTTGATAGCACTAACATTTTCGAGACAAGTACCAACTGTTTCTCTAAACAAGCTCTGCCAGAACATTCTTGAATTCCTTAAGCTATGCAATCATGACTTACATAACAATCCTTTGATAATGACAAATGTTTGGGGCTGTTCAATGATATCACACACACACAAAACCAAAGGGGGCATGCAACAACATCAACATGTTTGGGATCTGCTAGGATTCAACTATTTGTCATACATATAAATTCTTTGTTTTCTGTTTCAAAAATCAATTCCCTTCTTGATTATTGATTGGTATCGTGATCTGACGTTTCTCATGTCAAACACATTACCACTAGGAATCATACCTTTGGTGAGATAGTTTTATTATCAATTGTTTACTAATAGAAATAAAAATACTTATTACTAAAATAATACTATTATTTTTATCACTATTCATTTTTAAAATTATTTACTAAAATTAATCATTATTCAAAATCATATTATAACTAAAATTGGAACAGTTATATTTTATTTCTTAAGATCCTGCTAAAAAAGAAGTGGGCACAGGTGCCGTAAAATACAGGATCCCAAATTCTGAATTTTTTTGATGAAGAAATGTTGCCAAGAAGACGTAAATAATAGGGTTACCAAAATAGAATTTTCTGAATAATTCTTATAGGTCTCCATATATATGAAGTAATAAAAACGAGGTTACTAGATACATAAAAAATCCGCCAAAAATATCGCCAAACTCAGAATTTGGCATCCTGGATTATACGGCACTTTTGACAAAAAGCTTAAACAGACAAAATATTTGTTATTCTTATGTGATTTATTTGCTTCAGTAAAAACTGAGAATGATATAAATACCATATTTAACCGATTCATTTATAGATTGTTCATGAAATTATGGAAAAAAAATATGTTATCCACAATATAAGAGGTTTGCTCTGAAATTTTTGAGATACAACTAGGTTTTTAAAGTTATACTTTCAAAATTTTAGGTGTGTTCAAAGTAGTCTCCTCCAGCATCAATGCACTTTTGTAGACGAATTTTCCACAGATTAAATGCTTCAAGCCATTCATTTCTTCGAATAGATGAAAAAAATGCATTTATTGCCACATCAATCTCTCCTTCTGAATGAAAACGACATCCAAGTGCGTTCTTTTTTAGATTAAAGGATAACCAAAAGTCGCACATAGCTAGATCAGGTGAATACGGCGGATCTTCGATCACTTTAATTTGTTTTTATTTAAGAAACTCAACTGTTAATCCGGCTGTATGTGAAGATGCATTGTCATGGTGAAGCATTAGTCCCCTAACATTCAGTTCTTGTAGAATTTCTGGAAGGCATTTAGTGGTATACCAGTTTGCTGTTACTGTCTTCTGTCCTTCCAACTTGATGGCTTTGACCAATACCTTCTGAAGAAAACGGCATACATCACTTTTTTCAATGCGCGTTATTTTTTCACCATTTTCGGCGTGGGATCATCTTCAAAGACCCATACTTTGCTTTCTTGACATGTTTGTACGCGAAAAAACGGTATGTACGTTTCATCACATGTTACAATTTTAGAAATGATGTGGTGGCCACCATCATTCAGCATATTAACCCAGATAAGCCTACTGTCCTATATTCTACTGTCCTAAATATAGGACAGTAGGCTTATCTGGGTTAAGAGTTTCTTTACTGATTCTGACACGCTCCTCTTTTTGATGCTCGTTTGGTTATGAGGAACCTAACGGCAAACAACTTTTTTCATATGTAATTCTTCATGAATGATTTTGTGTATGGCTGCGGATCCAATGTTAAGTTCCTTCTGTATCATTTGATAGGTACAACGATTATTATCCCTTAACATTTTTTGTATGGCAGACACATTATCCGGGATGACTGCTGACGGAAAATTGTACAAACATACCTGCTCATCTTCATTTTAGAAAATTATAACAAGGTGAAGTTTGCAAACATTAAAAGCTTATTTTTGTAGTTTCTTCAAACTTTACACAAATAATGGGAGTCTCATTTTATTTCCTTTATTGAAATTATAAATTTTCACACAGAAAAATATTTATATATTATTTACGAAAATAATTTTTTTCTTTGATTTATAGAAATGAAAATATATTTTCTATCGAAAACGAATGCAATCGTGTAAAAAGAAGGAATATCTGAAAACTAGCTTCTATCTTCAAAACTGAATAAATATCCGCTTTATCAGTAAACATAAAATCATAAGTTAATAATATAAATATTGAAATTCTTTACATGCCAATTTTACATTTGCTACAGAATTGTGAAATGAAAATCTAAAATTAGAAAATCTAAAAAATATAAGATAATATTTTCTTACAGTGGGTCTACTAATTTAAACAAAATACCTTCGAAAAACCGCAATATAGATTTCTGTGTGATATTTGGTTTTATAAAAACAAAATCACACATTTTAAATCATAGCTCAAAATGTTTTGGAAGTTTTTTATTTTACTTAAATGACATTTAATTTTTCACCCCTTCTTAGTTTATAGTAAATTTGTCACAAGAAAAACTACATATAAAATTACAATGAATCATAATTAGGAGTACTAAATAACAGAACAATATTAAATTGTAGTTTATTTAGGAATTTAATTGATTTGAAATGTAAAAATTGTGAATACGTTTTTGTCCAGAGCTTATTAATATTTATTACCTTTTATTGCAAACAATTAAAGGTTAATGTGGATAAAAACTTTAACATGACAGAGAGATTAAATTTTGATTTAAAGTAGGATAATTCCAAAAGAACCAAGAACTGCGACAAAATGTTTATTGTTATAATCCATAAACAGAATGCCGTTATTTAAAGAGTTGAAGCAATAATTATCAGATATTTCAGGAATATGCTGCTGCATCCAAAGTTCAATTAAATGCTGATTCAGATGTTCAAACCTTTGGGCAGAAAAAGTTTCACATTCTCATATAACAGGGGTGGCCAACTAGTTGGCTCACGAGCTACATGCGTCTCTTTGAAGGATTATTTGTGGTTCTCGATAAATAAACCAGAGTTCCCGTAGCTCTCGATACTGCATTCAGCTTAGCCCTTTACAAATAGACATATATCACAAATCCTTTGCAACTAGCAGATTTCATACGTGTTTTCCACCTGACTTCGTTGTTAAAGAAGAATTATTAGATTTAGTAGCACCTCAAAAGTCAACCCGTAGTGTTGATATTAAAAATGCGTTAAATTCCATAGTGAAAACTTTTGATGTGCTTTTATTGAACTTGTATGCATTGCAACTGATAGAGCTGTGGTAATGCTGGGTGAAAAAAAAATAGGTCTTATTAGGCTTTTAAGAGATGATTCCCAAATATCACTATTTATATCGATTCACTGCATAATTCACCGAGAACATCTCGTTACAAAATATTTAAAATATCCTAATGTATGTTATAACATTAGTGTTACACATTATAAATTACATCTGGAGTAATGCAAAAAATCATCGACATTTCAAAAATTTCCATGGAGAATCAAAGGACGAAGAACTTTCAAATGACATTAATTTATTTTTCGTTGTTTGATGGTTATCTAGCTACAGCATTTAAAATCTATTTGTAGATTTTTTTGATTCGATAACAGTATTTATAAAAGAAAAGAATATAAACTATACAGAATAAAGATGACGAATGGTTATAAGACTTAATATTTTTGACTGATGTTAAGGAACATTTACAAGTACTGAATTTATACAATTTCAGAGGAAAACAAAATAATATCTGACCTCTCCCACAGAATATATTTAATTTTTAAACTAAACTACATATTTTTCAAATCTGTTAAAAGTAAAATACTTTGTCATTTTCCACAAATTAAAAAAAATTCCAAAATTAAACATGTAAAATTCAACAAATACAGTTGATAAAATGTTTATTTGTACACTTAAATTTTGGAAGTTTATAGCAAAATAAAGTAAGATAACTAAGTTGAAATTGCAGAAATATATTATATTGAGGTAAAATAATAAAATATCAACAAAAAAACAATCACATAAACTTTACTTGATTAATGAATAAAACTTTATAAAAACTTTACAAAAAGAGTATTTGTACACTTACTTAGTGACAAATTTTAAACATAATTATAATTATTTTATAGAAATTTAATACTTTGTATGCATTCCATTGGCTTTTAAAATTGCTTCATGACGTCTTGGTATAGATTCTATTAACTTTTTTGTTGTTTCTTGATCTATATCTTTCCAAGCTTCCATGAGTGCTTCTTTCAAACTATTTTTGCTCGTAATATTTTTTTTCTAACTTGAGCATTTAATAGCATCCACAAGTTTTCAATTGGAGTTATGTCCGGGGATTATAGTAGAGTTTAAAGGCGTCTTAGCGCATTATAAAGCAATCATGTAACTATCACAGTGTGTTTTGGATCGTTATCTTGTTGGAATAAGAAAGTGTCTCCGATACCGAATTTTCTACCACTGTCTAATAAGTTTTGCCGCTACACTTCAATGTAACCTAAAACTGTCATTTTTGTGTCAATAAAGTGTAATTTTCCAACCCCGCCATGAGCTACACATCCCCAAACCATCACATTTCCCCCACCATGTTTCAGGGTCTGAAGTACATTTTTACTATCAAGGGCTGTTTTATTTTTTCACCAGATTTTTCGGATACTAGGGGTTGAAAAAATTCAAACTTACTCTCATCTGAAAAAATAACTTTTTCCAGAAAAAAGCGTCTCGAATTTGATATGAAATACAAAGACACACCGATGGACTTCTGAAAAATAACCTTTTTCCAGAAATTCGAGACGCTTTTTTCTATTAACTTCCAGAGATCATTGTTTTTTTCTCCGAACTCTGCCCTTTAAACCAGCACTATGTAACACATTTCTTATTGTTTGAGACGTCACTCTAATGTTAGAAGTTGCAAGAAGGTCATATGCAATTTTCTGAGCAGAAATTTGTGATTTTCTAATAGCTGCTTTAACAGTACTTCGTTTATTTCTTAAAGTTAATTTACTTGGGCCACCTAGCCTGCGTTCATTTTCAACGAGTCCAGTATTTTTATATTTTCTTACGATGTAACCAATACTTGTAAAGGGTAACTTAACCATCTTTTGAATTTTACCATAAGATTTTCCACTTTCATTAAGGTTAACAATATGAGTTCTTATTTCTAAAGACACTTCTTTTGATTTCGTGGCCATTTCTCTAATTTTCTCTACGAGTGACCTTCACTGTTAAAATAACCTTAAATGTTTAATAAATACAAGCTATCGAAAAATTAACTATCACGTGAAAAATGACATAAAATGATAATAATTCTTACAAGAGATTTAAATGTACAAATATACTTTTTGCAAGGCATTTTCCAAATTTGTAGATTTAGAATTTATTTCAATTATTTCAAAATGTTTTTTTCGTTTACTTAGAAATAAACAACAAAATCAGGCTCACGCATCACGAGGAATAAAACAGCTGCTTATGTTTTTAAACTTTAAAAAAAAGTTGTACAAATAATCATTTTGCCTACTGTACATAAAAAAAACTAGAAGGAATATTGAAGGAATACTAAAATGGATATCAAGAGATTGAAAATGATTTAAATCATCTCTTAATAATTTTCTGAATAAGTTTGAGGTTAACGTAATTCAAGGCAAAATTTTCATTTCCCATATAATTATGAACCAAAAAGCATCTGGAAAATTAGAATTTATAGAGATGCAAGATCAAGCTCTACAATTAAAATATAAGTCGAAACCAATTACTGAATTTTGGAAATTTGAACCAGAATTGAAATATCCTGAATTAAAAAGGTTGCTTGTCAAATTATTCCAATATTCGGAAGGATGTACTTACGTGAATCATTTTTCTTTAAAATTCGTGAAATCCAAACACCGATATCAAAGAACTAACCAGCATCTCTTAGAACTACTGATAAGTACTGTCACCATTTATTCACCAAATTTTAAAGAATTATCAAAAGAAATAAAATAAATGTGTTTAATTTTTAAAATTAAATTCAATACACATATTTTGTACTTTTAATCATATGTTTTCAATGAATATAATTTCTGTAAAAAAATTTTTTAATACATTTTATGCATATTTTTTAAATACTTATTTAATTGCGACTCTCGAAAAATTTCAAATTTTGAAAAATGGCTCGGATTATTAAGGAACTTGGTCAGCCCTACCATAGAATATGCGATGACGTTTCCTCCATATGGTAACAAAGTTTGCAAATAAGATAATTCAATACTTCCACTATGGTGAAGAGCCATTTAAGGTGGTAGTGCCCTGTAGGAAGTTCACTTGATCTTTTTAAACACCTTCTATTGAGCTTTAGTAATTCTTTTTATCTTTCGCTAGGTCAAGTATTATTTAATAGCTTTATTGTCATTGATTAACGGCATTTATACTAATTCAAAAATTTCTTGAAGGGATAAAAAACACTACGTTGCAAAAGTTTCACATGTCTTTTCACTGCATTTATTTTTGAAATATGAAATTAATAAATTATGAACACTTTTTAGACAAGAGCTGATTTTTTTTCTCTTTTTTATTGGCAATAATTAGAGAAAGTTATATAAATAAAAACTTTAACATAACTTAAAATTAAGTGTGCCATAAAGTGTTACTTATGGCACAAAGATGCGTTTTTATAAGTGTAACTAAACTCCGTGGCGCGACAATCCATGTGGTCCTCGGTCTACAGTGCTCATAACTGTTTTCATGGCCGAGGGCCCTGGTGTGTGAAGCATGTGTCCCAGTTAGGTGGTCAGCCTAACGTAAGACCCCAAGCGATTAGTTCCCAAGCATGCTTGGTACTCAGTTAATCGACCCACTGAAGGGATGAAAGGCTGAGTCAATCTTACCCAGCCCAAGGATCGAATATCGGACCTGTGTTATGGGAGCGTGAAACGCTGCCACTAAGCCACCGGGGTTCTTTCTATAAGTGTATTTATGGTAATTATAAGAAACAGATACATATGGTATACATTTTGCAAGGAATTTTGTTTATATATAGAAGCTGCAGCTTTTTTACCCCAATTTTTCTATGCATAGGATAACTTTTCCTCCAATCCGATATCATTGCCTACTTAGAGCTTGATGAGCACAAACTTAAAATCAAACAAATCTATTAAAAGTTACTTTTATTGATACGATTAAGAGATTCATATTAATTTAACATCAGAATAAAGTAATTTGTGGTTTAATCACATAAGTTTAGGAGAGAATGTCATACTAAAATTATTTTCAAGTGTTATATGGAAATTTAGTTATATTTACTGAAGTAAATGATTTCTCTATTTATATATGACTTTTAAATTAGAATTAATCTAAATAACTATGAAATTTAATTGAAAAGCATTGATTTTGAAAAATAAAATCTAAGTTTCTTCTTATAAGAGTATCTTCAATATTGCCTTGGCATTTGCACACATCTTTGTATTAAGATGATGTTTATACAATAAAATTTCCCCAAAACACATTATTATAATTGCTATTTAAGTTAACTGAGTGGGAAATGCGTCTTCTTAGTTGCATTTAAATCTGTTGAAAAATGTAACCAATAATCTTCCCCATCTTATACCTCAATTTCTCTCTTTAAATGTGCAATTTTGAATAAAACTATTTTTAAAATAAGGGTACAAGCAATACAATAATATGGGAAAATATTTTGTTTCTTGTGGGCGATACATTTGGATTAAATTAGGAGATAAAAACTTTATAAAGCTTGTGTACTCTTAGAAAGCCTTTTGATAATTCCTAAATAAGTTCATGAAAGCGTAATATCTATATTATAATAATTTTTCTTATTTTTCTAGTATTTATTATTTAAACGTATAAAGTTTAATACAATATACACCTTAAGTCCAGATTAAATGATTTGAGTTTGTAAGGCTTCTGTGTTATTTGAAGTTATTTTAAATAAAACTGAATATATTCTGTAAGTTTATAGGATAGAGATTAATAGTTAAGATATATTTTAGCATTTTTTACAAACTATTTTTATGGCATTCAATTTTAACAATTTCTAGCACAAATTATTTTTTATCTCACTTATTTGTGTGTATGTGTGCATTTTAAATAATTATATTTCACATTTATTTTTATATGATATAATGAATAAAATAATTACTCTGCTAATTTTTTTAGGTTATATTGATATTACACAAGTGTAGTATTGGACTTATCAGCCATAATTCCTTTTACTATACAAATATTGACCAAAAATGTACAACTATTAGTTATAAGATATTTTTAGATATTTAGCTTGCATGAAAATGAAGGAAAAAAATGTAAAAGGTCATTGACATTGTAAAAAAAAATATTTAATCAAATCTATAGCAAAACGGATACAAATCTAGTTGCTCTGTTATTAGTCCTGGTTTCAGTCCTGGTTCAGTCCTGGTTTCAGAAACAAGTCCTGGTTTCAGAAACAAGTCCTGGTTTCAGTATTTATCTTATTAAAAATTTATGAAGCTAATTTTGCTATCAGAGAAAAGAATTCATTTATTTCATATTCAAAGGCATGAGAATGTTCCTTTGCAGAAATAAAACTTTAAATACTAGATTTAAATTAATTTATAAGGGTGTTAATTTCATTGATAAGAAATAAGATAAAAAACACTTCTTAAATATAAAATGATTTGCCAAATATAAAATATTCTTTGAAAATTCAACTATTTTCTGTGTAATAAGATGTTCGCTTAAAGTTTCTGTATTATATAATGTTGGTTAATTTTATATGTACTCTACAATTCATCAAATTATATAAATATATAAAAAGCCAGTACAATCACTAATGTATCTGATATATAAAAGCATTATTAATAATGAAGATTTTTGTATTAATAACGAAGAATTGTTTTTCATATTTTTTATTTTAAAGAAGAGTAGCTCTATTGAAAATTTTCTTCTTATTTTCAGACTGAATCAAAATATAATTAATTTTTTATGCACTGAATAAAATGTATTAAGTAATGTAATTGGCATTTTAATTTACGACTCCTCGCAGGGTGATAGCAATTTGTGTACTTGAAAATTTCTCATCCTTGATGACAAAATATTTAATCAATAATAGTTAGATATTTCCATTTTTGAGTGCTTTGCTCCGCAAAATATTCTAACTAATTCAAAAATTATAAAAGAAAATTAATGAAAACATTTGGGAGCTAAATTTTCCATTAAAAAAATTGAAAGTAAATGGTATGTAAAAGGGTCCAAGTCTATCAAGTATAATGAATGCATCAGAAAATTTCAAACTAGTTCTGCAAGTTTCTGACGAGTCCGATATGAAGAGTGTTACTGTATCCTAGTAATATCACGCAAAAATATTATTTTCTTCCTGTTATACACTAATTTCTACTATTCTTAAAGAGCTGTTTTTAAATTTCTTTAACTGTTAATAGTGCATATCAGATTTTAACTTTTCGTTCGGCCTCAGCAGCTAAAAATATATTGGTTCTGAAATGTTTACCATATAATCTGCATTCTCTTTTTAAAGCTCATCCTCAATTTACCGTTAAAAAAGACAGATTTTTTCGGTTTTTTCGGGTATGTCTTGTTGCTTGTTGTATTTTCAGATGTAATCTACTGTTAATAACCAGTATTATACAAAAGCTATTTTGGTAAAAATTCTGTGCAAAGGCTGAATTTTGTACATACCAGAACAGATGTCATATGATGACTTGATCATTCAGAGGTTCTAGTTAAACTTATTTGCCGCATCTTAAATATCATGACATAAAATTATGCATATATAGTCTGAAACGGTTTTTATTTGAACAGAATAAATTCTTACCAAAATCTCTAATTTTGCATAAAAACATTTTTTTCTCAAAATGACTTAGACAGCATCGTCATAAAACCCTGTTCGCTAGAGGATGACTTATACGAGATGTTAAAAATTACATTTTGGAAAATTTTCAGAATATTTTCTTGATATTCTATGGACAATTATACTTTAACCAACCATGTTCAATAAATTTGTATATATTTCTGTTATAACTTTTCTTGACGGCCATTAAATGCAAGCGAAATTTATTAAATGATATCATATCTAACTTAAAGCTATTAGGACTCATCTTTCTTTAAGTTCATTTCATCGGTCAGTATGCACATCTTCAGTGTTAAGAATAAACAACCAAATGTGAGCCAATTGAATAACGTATAATTGATGAAAATTATACTAACAAGAAGAAAATAGCTTCCCAGTTGATATTTTACTTTTGAAAATATTATGTTTGGTTTCTTTAGCACTCCACGTGGTCATTTTTGTCGAACCGAATTCCTAAGATAAATTAATTTCTATTAAAATATTTGTGGCGCAGTTGAAGGATTTCGAGCTTCCGAAAAATATATCTTCGAGAATGCAAAGTCAATTCAGATTTTCATCCCTAAATTGGCCGATAAAACTGAGTATCAGGCGTGCTTTTAACTAAATGTTAATAATTAAATTCTGGCGTTAGGTTGACCACCTAACCCCAATATATGCCTCTCCCCCCTCAGAACCTGCGGTCAAAAAACAGATATAGGAACTGTAAGCCTTAACTCCATAGAGCTGTCATGCTACTAAGTTTAATTTTAAATTATGGTATTATTAGACTGGAACCTTCTGATTAAAATGAATTCTGAATTACTGCAAGTTATATATTAAGCCCTAGAGCTGATATGCCATCAAAAACTGCGAACCGAAATATAATACATTAATAATTTGAATCACAAATTGGTTAAAATTTATTATACGTAAATAAATTTTGATTACATAAAACAAAAAAAAATATTAAAAGTGCATGTAAACTGACGGTATTTCTTATATTAAATTTTTGTTTTTAAATATCTTTTCAAATCTACTAAAATTTCCTTTCGTTCGCGTAATAATAAATTCGGCTTTTCTTCATTGTACAATCAAAAAAATAATACTTCAATGTAAAAATGTAAATTATTTTCAAATGACCTGATGATATTCTATTTCTGATTTCAATGTCTCTCTCATTATGATCTGCATTTGTATTTTGTTATAGTTCATAAATACTGTAATGCAATTTTATCAATATTAATAATAATAAACTTACATATTATAGCAAAACTTTTTTTTCTAATGGTTGCTTAAAATGTGTAAATTTTCAATTTACCATACAACCAACAAGAAACTAATAAGTTGTAGTAAATAGGATAATATAAAAAGCAATGTTTTGCAAAAGCTTAAAAAAGCTAGAGTTTAAAAAAGCTTTTATCATTTTCAAATATTTTTTTTTCAACAAATGAGAAGCAATATTTTTTTTACCAAGTAAGGCAGCTACGATTTAATGATCATGGAAGGATTCTTCAAAGTAAAAAAAGTAAACATTTTAATACTCAAAGATTTAATGGTTTGTTAAGAAAACTTAAAATCCTTGAAAACACTTATTGTCATTTTGATTTTAATGATAGCGAAGCACAGAGCTAATAATCAATGGACTTCAAAAGACGTCTTGAATCTCTTTAGTCTTTGAAATTTAAATGTCATGGACAAAGCATAAAAGCGATCGCCATTGTAAAAACTGCTGAAAAATTATTAGAAAGATTCTTCCCACTACTTTGTTGAGTTTCGCATTATTTAAAATATTCCTTTTTTGCAAATTGAAAAATATTTTTTTAGTAAATCAAATGCATTATTCTTATCGCACAATACTAGTCAAAAACTAAATATTTGGTCCTCGAATCCAATTGCAAAAAATTGCCAATAATATATTTCGCATATTATGGTAATCAGTAGGCTATGTTGTAATAAAATGATCTTCAGTAAAATATTATCATGCAATAATTTAAAATAGTATAACGTTAAGTAATTTAACTTAATAACAATTCAAATCTAATTTAACACTTCTGCTTATAAAATTTTAGATTTAAAACATTATTTAAGTATTCATAAAGCTAATAATTAATTCTAATATTTTAAAAGAAAACTAAAAAAATTATGATTGAATAATAATTTCTCCATTAAAATTGTAATCTGTCCCTATTACGTATGTGTATAAGAGAATGGTTTTCAATCAATTATCACAGTAAGTATACACTATAAACAAGTTTTATTCTTAAGTTAATTTAAAAGAAAATTGAGTTAGTATCTTAATTTAAACGAAAAATTTCGTCTTTATGCCATTGGTTACATTTTTCAACAGAAGGCTGATTAGACTAAAACCAATAATTTTAAATTAATTCCGAACCTTTGCAAAAACATTCATGAGCCCATGAACTGCTGAATAGAATGCCTAACTTCTACCTGGCGGCCAGCTATGCTCTTTGTGATGTTTAAATCTAAATGAAAATATAGATACTATTAATGATAGCGTAATAATAAATATCTAAGAAATTATTATTATACAAATTATTATATAATTATTTTTACACACTTAAATTGAACACATTTAAATAATAAAACTTATAATTTCTGTATTTTGGCAAAAATTATTTCCTATAAAGAAGATAATTTAATTTTTTTTATTTACTTTTTCGTAGATTTACAAACAATTTATAGCAAAAATCAATTGCTTACAAACATTTAATTTCTTTTCAGATCTAATTTGAAATTCAAGCTAATATATTAATGTTTTCAAGATTTCAATTAAATGCATAAAATTATAGAAATAAAAAAAGTTCTTAACTTATAATTCTTTATTATAATTAACTATAACTGTAATATTTTTTACAGACATTTTTACTTGTAAAATCACACACACACACACACATATATATATATATATGTATGTTTACATATATACATATAAATATACATATATATATGCATATATATATACAAACATATATATATATATATATATATATATATATATATATATATATATATATATATATATATATATATATATATATATATATATATATATATATATATATATAAATTTTTCAGAAGAAGCATTGTTTTATTAAAATATTCTTTTTTAAAGGGCGAAATTTTGATACGAAATATATTACGGACAATGCATAGGTTTAAAATTTTTATGTTTAATGAAATATTTGTAAGCATGGACAGTTAATAAGTAATTAAGAACTCAATTATTGCATTTATCAAGCAATACTATAAAAATGAATTTTTAATGTTATAAAAGTAAAATTAATTTCTAAATGAAAATTCAATTGAATAAAATTATGATATATCTGTGATGTAACTAAATTTGATAAATATTTAGAACATAGAAATAAGAGTGTATTTGACATTGATTTCGCATACACTTTATTGGAATTTGTCATGTACATTATATATTACATTATATGAACAATTATCCTTAGTCTCCATACTCTTCTTTTTCCTTCTAGTTAATTTCCTTATGTAATTATACATAATTACTTTTTTACCGTAAATAAGACTTGAATTTATATAAGTCACTTGCAACAATCAATAAAATTTAACAAGCATTTTGGAGTGTATATATATATATATATATATATATATATATATATATATATATATATATATATATATATATATATATATATATATATATATATATATATACATATATATATATATATATATACATATATATATATATATATATATATATATATATATATATATATATATATATATATATATATATATATATATATATATACATATACATATAGCTACATTATTTTCATGGTTATCTTACAATTTCATAAGCCATACACAATTTTTTATTCAGTACTTTTAAGGTTTGCCTCATTGTGAGAACAGGTAACGGAAAATGCCATTTTTGTAGAAATATATACTATAATTAAGTTTAATTCATAATATTAATATCATTTTAAAATCATTTGTTGCTTCGATCTTCATGAAATTGTAAATACCTGTTCGTTATTTATCAATACTATATATAATTATAGCTAGTTAATTATAGTTCAGTGTATCGGTAGTTTGATATAAATAAAAAAAACAATCATCAAATAAAAAAACAATAAAAAAATCAAATTTCAGTCAGACAAAAAAAATTAAAACTCCGTAAAAATAATGTCATCAAAATACTTCACTAAACGAAAACTATTTTATGAAGTTCTTATTCAATCATAATATATATACCTTACACAAAAACATGTTTAAAAATGTTGATCCTCAAATTTATAAATATTGCCTTTTACAGGTATAAAAATTAAAAAATTTGTGATATTTTCAATAAATGCAAGTATTCATGACCCCATATGTTGAAAAATAGTCATCTATTTCATTTAAGTAAGCAATTTTTATCTGAACATGATTTTTATTTTTAATATTATTTATGTACAAGACTTTATAAATTGTTGTTTACAATTAATATTAAAAATATTTACAATATATTGTAAATCTTTCGATGAGATGAGAAATGAAGAATCAGTATAGAAGATCAAATATTACTTTTTTGTTTCATATATTGTTGACTGCCTATTTTTTACTATATTTTTATAATGTTGATGTAAACTATTTAATGCAAGATATAATATTGCGTACTAAACTTTATACATACATGATGGTAAGTAACAGTTTAATTTCCGCTTTTGAAACGATTTTATTAATTATCTGAAATTTTATAAAAGTTATATTTTAAGCACTAATATAAAAACTATGAATTAAAAAAAACTAGAATGTGTTATTTTTTGACCAGTTAGAAAACTGGATAAATAACTAAAAGTACTTTTTGAAAATCATAAAAAATGAGATTTAAATCGCGAAATGTGACTAACTCTTTTTATCTGTGTCGATTTTGAAAATTTATATTTTATAAAATTTTAATTTTGTTATGTTTAACCCTCTTAATCTTTATCTTATAAGATTAAAATTTGTGAAAAATAATTTTTTGTGAAAATTTATTTTTTTTAATCAATTAAATACAGCATTTTATTAATTTAAAATTTACATTCTTGTTTGGGATAAGATTAAAAATTATGTAAGTTAATTTTAATTGGATTTTTTTGACATCTCTCATTAAATAATATTCAGAAGATTGTTATCTATTTCTTCTAAATTTCTATTTCATTCAAATTAATGTATATATTCTGCATGCTATATGAATGTAAATGTGTTGGCATAGTATATTAATCCATTATAACAAAATTAGAGTGAATATATATCAACAAAAATTAATTCAACGCAAATTTAAAAAAATACTGTTTTGATAAAGTACAAGAGAATCCATAAAATTTATTAAATAACGCTGAAACAAGATGTATATAATTATAAAACTGTAAATATTCTTTATAACTAGAATTAGAGTTCAGCTTTAAAATATTTAAGCATCAAAATATTCTTATGGTTTTCTACAATACTTCTAATAAAAAATATCTATTATATTTTAGAGATAATCCAGAATAATAAGTAGCCTACATATTTTAAATGACTGTGCTTTGTGCTTTCATTCTTAAAGCTTAAATTACTAAAAAGACTAAGAATAGTAAAATGAAGGTAGTGTAAAAGATTAAAGAGGTCTCATTTTCCCATTTTGTGTTGTTCTCCATAAGATTTTTAGAGTTAGGATGAAATGAATGCATTAAAATATTCATTAAGAATACTAAAGTCTACACTCTCCTTTTAGATAGATGAATTGTCCAATATATGTTTTAAGAAAATGACATTTTTCTTTTTTATTTATTGGAAAAAGCACTGCCTTGGATAATGAAACTGCTGAAGCTATTACTTATTATCGGTCAAATTTAAATGGAAAAACTTGTTTTGAAACTGCAATAATAGTAATATGAACTATTGGTTTTCTTATATTCGTTTTAATAATGAAGCTTTTCAAAGAATCTCGCGGAGCTAAAAGCTCTTATGAATACTTCTAATATACATGCACACACTCATATAACATCCCCGGAATCATATGCCCTATTATATGTGGTGTGTAAAAGATGAGTGATTCTTTTGAGAAAAGTTCTTGAGAACCAGTTCCTTCTTCAAACTGCGTAAACAGTGATTCACAAAAATAATTTTAACTGTGTAGCATTCTTTCATTTTGTGTTTCTTAAATTGAAAACGATCCAACTCCATGACTGCTCATTTCTTAGTACAGCGTTGATAGTTTAATTCCGTTCATGTTCAGTTTGATTTTGGACTTCATTGCTGTTTAATTCTTAATCAGCTCTAGATCAGTCAAAATTTTGACTTCTTCAACTACTTTTTAACTTCTTTTTTGACAACGTCAACAACTAACAACTCAATTTTTTGTCAATAAATTTTAATAATTTCTGTTGCGTCATAATTATGTGTAATATTATGGCATCAAATTATGATAATATTATATTTAACTTTTACATTCATAATAAAGGTTTAAAGAATTAATCATCTGATATATTTTCTTGTATTTTTTTAGTTTATAACTTAATTCTCAGTGAAAAATTAAATTGAAATTTAAAAGAACCATTAAAATGTTTCATTGAGGAATGAATTTACAAGTCTAGGAAAAAACTAGTTCCTTTAAGCGAGAGAGTTGTTATTAATTTTTTTTACCCAAAATAAACTCTTGCTTATTTCTAATAAGTGTGTGTCTATATATCTGAGAACTTTTTTACTTAAATTAGAAGAATGAGATTGGAAAACCTGTGGATTTCATAAAACTGGTCATTGTTTTCGGAATTTGGAAGTACATAAATATTTCATTAGCAATTTTGCATACATAAATGAATGTATTCATAATAAAAAGTGAATTTTTGAGTATGTTAAAATTCTAATTTCTAGAATACTCTATCGCAACAAAATTCATGTATTTAGGTTTCAGAAAATATTTATAATATATAAACTAAATACACAAGCTATTTAATTTAATTTTAAGTATAATCTATCAAAGTACACTGAAATATTTATATTTCTTCTTTACAACTGGATTTATAAATTGCATAGTGAGATTCAAAATCTACATAATTTGAGTATCATTGTATCTACTTTTAGGAAAATTTGGATCTAACTATACGTTATTTATTAGCTTATCAAGTGTTTTGATGTATCATATGATGTCTCCTAACTGAAACCAATCGTAATTTTGCCTTTTTAAGGAACACTCATCAGACAAAACACTTTTGCATACTTTTATGTACAATGTGTATCATTATACGGTAGTATTTTCTCCAGAAGTTAGCAATTGCTTTTAATAAATGTATATTAATGACTACAAAATTAACGTAAAAATTAATATTTTAAATTGAATTTTTTAATTTGTATTAAAACTCATGTTTATCTTTTTGCATAATTTTTAAAAAAATTGAAATAAATAAACGAAATTTAAATGTCATCATAAAACTGTTTTCTAATAACGTAAATATATACTTTATTTCAGAAAGAATTTTTCAATTTTATTAGCATGTTTTGTATTGTGGCACTTTATTCTAAATGTTTAAAAATATAGTGTACCTAAAGAAATTTTGCAGAAAGCAATGTAAATTGAAAACTCACTTCCTCTGAGGTCTTTATGAGTTTATCAATTTATTTTGACAATAATGATAGAAATAATATAGACAGAAATTTGCTGAATTTCTGTATAATATTAAAATATATAGAGCTTTCACAGAGTATTGGAAGCATAATAAACAAATAATTATGCAATAAATTCATAAACAGCGTTCATTTTTAGAGCAAATAAGCTAAAGCCATGGTAATAAAAATCAAATTTGTCTTAAATTTATGAGAAAGTAACTCTAAATTCTGTAAATGATATTCTTTAGAAGAAAATTTCCATTCCATTTTTCTGTTATAAAGATCACATTTTAGCTCAATATTGTTTTTTGATTTTAAAATTATTGTTACATTTGTAATCTTATACATGCTTAATGATTTATTCGATTTAAAATATACATGAGATTATAGTTTTATAATTAATAAATATTTTTTTGGTTTCCTGATAATCCAAACAAAGGGGCAAATTCAGAAAAATACGTAGATTGATGAAGCAAAAATCAAAAGTAATTTCACACGATATATTAATTTAGTAAGATTTATATTTGATTAATATGATATTTCCATGTGTAATTAGATAAAATTTAGTTTATTTTAACGTATAAGATACATTTAAAAAAATTTGATAGAACATAATTGGTCATTAAGAGATATACGTTTCCAATTAAATATATATACTGTGCAATCGGGAATAAAACAATAAATTTTAACATTTCTCTGAATTTCATTAAAATCAAAAAACAATTTCTCTCTAATGCTTGTATTTTATGAGTAAAATTTATCACATAACCTTTTAACTATCAAATTTAAATTTTGGTAGAGAAAAACAACTTTAATTGCTTTTTTAGATGTATGCGTATTATATAATTTATGTTAATGATAAATCTTTTCAAAATAAATTATAGTATTAAAATGTATACACTAATATTTAAATAAATATATAGCAAGAAATCATGATTTGAAATGTTAGAAACAAAATATTTAGAAATATTTTGGAGATTTATTTTAAATGAGCAATTCTATCATTTGTTTGCAATGATTTGTTTCTGAATTCATCTTGCTTAAATAACTTATATAATGATGTCATCATAAAGCCATTATTAAAATAAGTGCTTGAATTAATTTATTTTTTATACTTATTTTGTTTTTCAAACAATCTCTGAAGCGAATCTGAGACATTTGATTTTTATAGCAAAATAAAAAATCTTTTCAAGGTTGCTTGCTCCATAGTCATTTAGGTCATTATAAAATTAAATAAATTATTACCGAAACTAAAAATAAAAGTACCTTATAAGATTTTAATAAAACATTAAAATAGGGAAATTAAAATAAAAATATTTCATGTGCTATTAGATATTGATTAGATAGATGCTATATAGATATTTATTTTTCAAATATTTTTTTTATCCAATGGCGGGCACACAAGGGTGACTGAACCCTATGCCACAACAAGGCCAGAGACTGCTACTCATTTATCGTTACCCAGCGAGCACCTGTGAACCAAGTCACGGAGGCGAGTAGCGCTACCCGCGCCATACTACCACAAACCCGTTTATAGGGCGGGCCACATTTATACAACATCACAGAAGAAAGGACAGAGAGAACAGAGAAGGAAAGAAACATCCGGAACCGGGATTCGAACCCGGGACCAACAGCTCAGGATTCAGGAACGCTAACCACTCAGCCAATCGGTCGGCATTTTTCAAATATATTTATGTTGTGTTTTATAATAGTTTTTAAAAATCTTTTCTTCTTCTTAACACTAAATAATACAGTAACTTTTCTTATGAAAAGTTACTGTATTATTTAGTGTGTTGACTATCATTGCATTAAGCGAATGCATCACTTGAATGTAAATGCCATTCTTTATTTTCATTGTATGAACGCCTATAAATTAAACGTCTGTTTATATTCGCAATATTTGTATTAGAAAATACTTACTTTTTTAATATATATTTAAATAAATTTCATTTCCGCAATGTAATAAAATTTTAAGTTTCCAAAAAGTTTTCCTAGGAAATAAAGATAAAATATTATAATTGTTGAATGCCATATCAATCCTTTAAACTATTTCAGAAATTTATGTAAATTATTCTTTTAACTTTTTTGCAATTCATAAACCAAAAAATCAAAAATCTTTACACATTTAATCCATAATTATCTACAATCTCAATTCTATTTATATTAATTGTAATAATTTCTATCAACATCTAAGTTTTTCCTACACTCAATGTTTACTTCGTAAGGAAATTTACAATGTTCTTGACATTACTGTAGTACTAAAAATTTCAATGTCATCATGTGTTTTGATATTTATAACAATTCATACACTTAAATGCTGCTTAAAAATAAATTCTGTTTCAACACGTATCAATATCCGACAAATTCTATATTATATATATATATATATATATATATATATATATATATATATATATATATATATATATATATATATATATATATATATATATATATGCTCTCTAAAATATTAAATCTTTTAAGTAGTAGAATAAATAGCAATAATTGCTTTTTATTATCAATTCTCTTAAGAGTTTTAAAACATATCAACTAAACATTAAATATAACATTTACGATTGAATTTTATTATATTACAGATAATTTATTGTGTTTTAATTAACGTTTAAAAGCTTATATAAATTTTCTAATTTCATTGATTAAATTGGTGACTATCAATATTTAAATAATTTAAAAAAAGAGAAGAGTGAATTTTATAAAATATTTTATACAAGCTGTTAGATCCAAATATATTGTCATAAATCCTAACGTAAGTATTTTGTATTATATTTTTGCAGGCTATTTTGATTTTCTAATATTAGCTTTTTCAGTGAAAGTTATTTGATAAAATTTTATCTTTATCAAAATAATCTAAAATGTGGAAAGTGAGATTAAAAAGTAATTGTTTCAAGTTTAATTAAACTAATTAAATTCAACTTATTTATATAGTATTTGTTGCATTTAAAATTGGTTTTTGTACTAAGATAGAGAAAATACAAGCTCAATTCAATATTTTCTCTTTAAAATTTTCTATAACATCTATATAATTTTATGCAAATTCTTTCCTTATTAGTTTTTATCTACAAAATATTGCATTTTATAGGAGGAAAATAATTTCTTATTACACTTTTCAGAGATAGTTTCATTTCAGCTAATTTAAAATAAACATTTTTATAAACGAAGAAAATAAAAGGATGAAAAACTGGCTTTTACTTTGAAAACATCCACTCCACACTAATGGCAAAACAAAAGTCTTTACTTACTTAAGCAGGAAATTGAAAACAAAGAAAATGAAACTTTTACGGTTAATATTTTAAACTGTAAAGGCAGTTATATGCAAAATTTTAAAATGTATATTTATTTGAAGTGGCCCAATTCAAAAGAAGATTGAATTTTATGTGAACACAGAGGAATAAAAATCTTAAGAGTTAATTCAATTCAAAGAAATTTTTTAACAAACAGTTAAAAGAAAAATTCGAGATATTTTGTTCTTGAATATACGAGTGTTATTGATTAAAAGGCAACGGATAATTTTGGAAACTATTATATGAACGGAAGAAATTCAAAAATGGATTTTAAATGTTGGATTTGTAAACATTCATTTCTAAAAAATTCCTCGAAATTCATTGCAAACTTCATCCTGGAAAAAAGCCTTATCATTGCGAGATTTGTTCCCAAATTTTAGTGTCAGAGAGCTACTCGAAATCCATATCTGTACTGACGACGTGAAGAATGCAGTAATGAATGGTAAAATTGAGTTCAATGAAATCTCAGTGCTATTTCCTTGGAAAATCAGAACACTGATTTCCGGAAAAATAAAGAGGTCTTCATTTGAGGTATTTGTGGAATAAAATTTAATTTTAAACTTTGCATGGATTATCAGCTTCGGGGTCACTAGTTAAAAAATTCTTTTGAGTGCATCTATTGTGGGAAGCACTTTTCTAAGCACAGTCATCTGAGTATCCACTTTAAGACTCATAATGCAAAGAAGCTTTACGGTTGCAAAAATTGGGAAACATACAATTAACATAAAAATAATCTAAATACTCAGTTGAAGAAACGTGAAAAATCGTTTGTTTGCGTATATTGCGGGAAGTGTTTTTCTTGGAAATGTAGTCTAAATCAACATATTAAAGTTTATGCCCAAAAAAACGTTGTTTACTCAAAATACCGTTGTTTGCGAAAAATGTGGCAAGCAATTTTCTAGCAAATGTAATCTAAATAGACATTTCAAATTCATACTGGAGAAAAATTCTTTGTTTGTGAGTATTGTTGGTGGCCCTTTTCAACAAAGTGTAATCTAATTAATCATGTTCGAATGCACACTGGAGATAAACCATTTAATTGTGAATATTGCTCAAAATCGTTTCCCTGAAAAGTTGATTTAAATCATTTGAGGTTTCACACTAATGAATCATTTTATTGTTAGCATTTCTAAAAAATATTGAAAGACAAAGCTGATCTTAAAACTCACATAACAACTCATAATTTAAAAAAAAAAACCTTTTGTTTTTGAACATTGTTCGAAAGATGTTCGAGAAAAGCCCCATTTACATGCACATATGAAAACTCATACAGGCGAAAAACCGTTCGTTTGTGGATACTGTGGCCAACGTTTTCCCCAAAGTGGTAATTTAACAAAACATTTGAAGAGACATACTAGATAAAATATTTTGTTTGATTTTACTGATGGATATATTTTACAAACTATTCATTTGGATATTCGCATTCACGATCAAATCCGGAATAATTCTTTATTTTAAATATTCTGATAAGCATTTTACACAAAAAAAAATATAATATCAAACCCACAACTAAGAAAATACTTTTAATGAATTTTGTGGGAATTTTTTTATACTTAATTCCGGCTTAATAGTATAAAAATCAAAAGTAATATATAAAAACATTTATCTGAAACAAATACTAAACTAAATAATTGAGATTTTAAGCCAATAACTAAAAGGTTATCATCAGACATCAACAATGCTTTTTTTTCTTTTATTGTGAAATGAATGTTTATTTATTAGTATAGTATCAACAATGCGACACGATGTATTTGCTCTTTGTAAACTTTATTTTTATACATATAAATTAAGAACAAATTGCTAGTGCATATATTTTACTGAATGTTATATATAAATATATATGTAAACGTATATTCAATTATTCTCATAACTGATTTTCCTCGCAATAGCTAAAATTTTAAACATTTCGGTAAGATTATCGCTTTGAAAAGATCCATTACCAGATTAAACAATATAGATTTTTTAAATTTTTAAAGTAAACCAATTCAAAACTTGAAAAATATCTTCTAATGAAGATTATAATTTTTTACCCTTTATCAAAAGCAGATTTATGTAATCTGTCAATATATAACAGTATCTTTTTAATATAAAAATATTTTTTTACCTTGATTGAAATTTTGCCACTGAATTTAAAATTTGTAAACAGAAGTCTCATCAAATGTTTTTTAGAAATCTTTCTGACCAAAGCAGTAAGAGACATAAAATGCTAGATATTTTTAGGAATCGACTGATGTCAATTGCATTGTCAACATTTGTATCGGTATAAAAGATTATTTCGTAAAATATCTAAAGTTCTAAACTGTTGGTATATTTTAACTACTTTTAATAATGCGTGACATTAAAATTTTATTATGGATATGGATATTATTTTTGTGATATATAGATATGTGTAAGCTATTTTAGAAAATATTTTAATTTTTAAAAGGAAATTGCCATATTTATTAATATTTCTAATCATTAATTGATACAAATAATTAATTTGAACTTCTAATAAAATAATTTACTATTTTATTATTATAAGTTTTCTGTTTATTTCAATATAGTGGACGACTGCTTAATGTGAAATAATGCCCTTTTAAACATTTATTTTACAACTTCATTTAACGAAAAAAATTTTATATGATATTTATGTATTTGTATAATTCGTTAAAATTCTGTCTGTTTTTTTTTTGGGGGGGGGAAAATAGTGTAACCAATGTAAATAAAATTATTGACGACCTATGACTAGTTATTATATCATGTAGTCAACTTCTTTAATATTTTTAATGTGATATTTATACATTGTTTTGAATTAAATATTTTCTTTTTTCAGTAGTATATGTTTCTATATTTACATTTTATAAAACAATACTAAAATATTACATATGACACAAAGTAATGTATGACAATGAAAAACTGTATTCACAATTTTTAATAATGTGACCATATTTCTCTTTTTATACTTTTTCGTCACTTTTGTGTCTTCATTTTACTGAAAATTTAATATTTCAATGAGCATTTATAATTTATTTTATATTTACTAAAATTAATGTCTTACAACAGACTATACAATACTTTTAAAACTGTATTAAAATAACATTTGAGTATCTTTAAATGAGCTTTTTTAGACTTAATATCTAACATAATAATATGCAACTTTTTTAAAAGCTAGAAATTTTTAATTCATTTCAATAATTTAAGGAAATTATGCATTCTTACAATTCTTTATAATAGATCTAAATTATTTTATTTTACTGGTTTCTCGTGAAATATTTTATTATTTAGTACTATGACAAATTTAAATAATTAAATAAATTACAAATCTAATGATTAATAAAAAAATTGAAATTCTTAATGTAAATTATTACTAATTTCTTATTAATTTCTTATCTGTCAGTGACAAACTCAATTCTAAGTTTAAGATTAAAGTGTTTGTAACTGATTTATAGATTATTAACTCTCTCTGATCAAAGTAACCCATCTTATATCAGGAGAGGAAATTTATTTAAGCAATTTAGCCCTGTATTCCAGAAAACCGTTTTGCAAGAAATAATTGGTTATATTTCACTCATTTTAAATTTGTTATTTATTCATTATCAATAGAAATATAAAACACTTCCATGTTTAATTCTTTTTATACATTTCTATAGAATAATTTGTTTTAAAAATAAAACTACCTCATATTTCCCAATTTTATAAAATTGACTGTTTTTGACGTACCTAATACGTTACTATACGGAAAAAATTTAGAAAGTGGATGAAAAACATTTCGATTACATTCAGTACTCAGACTCAGTGAAATGTATGTAGGAGGCAGCTAGTTTCTAATAAAATGCTACTTATTTTATCAGTTATCAATATTATAGATAAAAATTACTTTCTTTAGAACTTTAGATAGTTAAATTTAATTCAGCTTTAGTTTTAATTTACAAAATTTAATTTCTTCAATATAGAGAATCTGAATTTAGTTGTTTGGAATTTGTGGAAAGTAGCATTTCTCCGATTGCAATATGTCAATTTAAATAATGATATGTTTGCTTATTGTCCATACTTGATGCTTTTGGATTCAGTTATTTTGTGACGATTATAAGGCAATACTATTTAACTTGAATTTTTTTTTATATTGAAAACTACTTTACCTTTTTTAAACTGAATGTCTTGACTGTTACAATTAGTTCATTTATTTATGTGGGGGAGGGGCTTAATTGCCTTACCTTGTGTAAAAGTTTGTAAATTTGTTGAATTAATTTAAAATAATTATAAATTGCTTGTTTTGTAAATTCATTAATCGATGTTAACCTAAAACCATTTATTGTTATAATTCTCTATCAACTGCAGAAGTTTTTTTAATTTTTTCTGGTTAAGTTATGTAAATGATCAAATGTTGTGTAACTGTGTATTTATGTTTTGTCTTAAAAATTATTTAAATTTATCGAATCTTTCTATTAGTTTTTTTTCATATGTTTTCATTTTCCTTTTTTTTTCTAGTTTAATTGATATTGTTATGGCCAATGCTAGATTCATTTCCGTCTTAGAGAAGAATAATTTCATACCTCTTCATCAAAGCGGATTTCGAAGAGAATGATCCACTATTGATAAACATAGTAGATCTAGAATACCAAATTCGAAATGCTTTCTTGAGAAAACAACCTTGCTGGAATCTTCTTCGACATAGAGAAAGCATACGATCGTACGTGGCGTTTCGGCATTCTCCGTACTATACATAATCTTGGTTTTAAAGGCAATCTTTCAATATTTATACAGAAATTCCAAGTCGATAAGCTTTATATGGTACGTATAGGAAATACAGTTTCCAATAATTTTAGTCAAGGTTAAGGTGTCCCTCAAGGTACCATTTTAAGAGTTACCCTTTTTTACCTTTTCATCAGTAACATACTTTATCAGTTACCATCTCCTGTTCATAGCAACTTATGTGTTGATGACTTGTGTGTGCAAATTTCATATCAAGGATCAAACTTTAATATAATTGAGAGACAATTGCAAGCAGCTGTAAATAATTTAACTACTTGATGTGCATGAAATGGCTTTAGTATATCTCCAAGCAAGAGTTGCTGTGTCCATTTCTGAAGGAAAACTAGTATCCTTGAAGATCCTGTACGTCACATAAAAAGTAGACCTATACCTGTGGTCAATGAGATAAAATTCCTTGATGAGATTTTCGATAAAAAGTTAAATTTCCTTCCGAATGTTTTACATCTGCGAAAGAAATGTGAGCGACAGCTGATTATACTCACGGTGCTTTCGAATACATCTTAGGGTGCAGATCGCACATCACTCCTAAGAATTTACCAGTCTGTAATTTTATCTCGCATTGACTACGGCTGTGTAGCTTATGGATGAACTAGACTCTCCATATTACGCAGATTGGACTCTCTTCACCACACTGCTTTAAGGATATGCTGTGCAGCTTCTCGCACATAACCGGTTCAGAGTCTATACGTAATCTGCCAACAGTTACCATTACACCTGCGGTGAATGCAACTGTCTTTCAATTATTATTCGAACATTATGTCCTTACCTCATCATCCCTTAAATTCCACGATTCTTAATATGCTAATCTTAAGAGATTATATAATGCTAGATCATCAAGCAAATAACCATTTCTCTTCCGCATTATGTTTTACTGTCCAACCTAATTGATGTACAGATAGAGTCTACAGACTTGTCCGCACATCCGCCTTGGTATCCTCCACATGTCGTTGCTAACAATCCCTTTGAAAATTACAAAAAGTCAGATACAACACCGACTATTTTTCAACAACTTTATGCATTTCATCGCTGTCAGTATGAACAGTACAGACCTATATTCACAGAGGGGTCCAAAACTGCAGGACAGGTTGGCTGTGGTATTTATTTTGATAATACCTCGTTTAGTTACAGTCTCCACAAGTCCTGCTGCATATTTACTGCTGAGTCTATGGCTACATACCATTCACATCAGCAGGTGAGTTCTAGAAATGAACGTAACTTCTGTGTCTACAATGACAGTAATACCAAACTAGAAGCGTTGAGAAATAATAACCTCAATTGTCATCCTGTTGTGTCAAAGATTTTCAAATTGATTAACTCTTTAACTAGCAAGGGATTTGAGATCTGGTTCTGCTAGGTACTAGACCACATAGGAATAGATGGTAATGAGAAGTTTGATGCCGCTGCTAGGTCTGTACCAACTCCTACTCTACCTTCAGTTCCATCAATGGATGTGAGAAAGGAAATTAAACATTTCATAAAGTCACTTTGTCAGAAATCCTGGAATTTGTGAGTCTGAAACAAACTTTTTATCCATCTTTCGATTACTCATCCCATTATAAACTTTAACGCTGCGAAGTACTGAAGTTAAACTGACTAGCCTTCGTATTGGTCACACTCGTTTCACTCATAGGCATTTATTTGTAAGTGAATTAAATCAATAATGTGAGACATGTGATGAACCATATACAGTGCGTCATATTTTAATTGTGTGTCCAGATTTCAACAATTATCACTTTGCATTTTTTATTAGTAAAATTTTAACCTTACAAGATTATCTAGGTGAACCACCACATCGCAATCTCTGCGTTTTTAAAAGTAATTGGTTTTATAAATTTAATCAAATTTTAGAAACTTTTAAATTCCAATTAATTTAATTTTAAATGTTATACATTTTAGATGATTTAAATATTTATATTTTATTTTCATATTTTAATATATTAACATTTCAATGGTTTGAGCATAGAAAGTAGATAAAGATGACTTTGTGTCAGGCACAGCTTGTCCTGATGTGAGCCTTGCGCACTAAAACCAACCGTCCGACCAACCAACCAGCCATCAATGATATTGTTAGGTTCTGCTTGTATAACTTACATTTAGAATATCAATCTATGTACATGTATTAAAATGTGATCATGACCTAACCTGCTCACCCATGGAAGTCTAGAATTAAGGAGTTTTCTGTTTTAATAGAAGTATTATTCGAATGTTTGGCGAAATTATCTCTGCTTTCATGTCCAATGCCCTTAAACGAGTTGAGACTTGGTACATTAATGAAAGTCTTTTTGGGAATCCTCAAGAAATTATTATAATTACCTTCACAAAGAAAACGAATCTTAATTTGAAATAGATAGCTTTCTTTTGGTCAAGAATTAACTTTCTCCAAAGAAGTGAAATTCTTGGGATCATTTTTTTAACATGAACCAAAGTTGAAACCAGCATTATAATTTTTGAATTGAAAGAGAAAAAAGTTTTCTGGGCATGAAGAAATGCATTTAAAAGAACTTCGATTATAAAGCCCAAAGTTATTCATTTGACTTACATCACGATATTTTTGTCCGTTCATTACTTATGGTTCAGTTTGGTGGTCTAGAATCAAAAATAAAATTGCTAAGCCAGATTTAATGAAATTTCAATGTTTGTTATATGTAGCTATCTCTGGGTTTATTAAAGCCACTCCCATTTATACACTTACATTTTTGCTTAGTTACAACCATTTTACTTGACTATTGGACACAAAAGCTAACTAAGAAACAAAAAAGACTTTAAAATACAGCTTAGTGGAAGATTAATTAGGATTCTTGCATAGGGGACACCTTAATGCTGACGTAATTAGTCATGAATTTGTAAATAAGCCTAGTGATTATATATCTAAATATGATTTTGTGATAAGCCTTATACAATCAAATGTCCCTTACGAGAAGAATGGAATAATATTATCATCAGTAAAAACTGTGCTTACTAGTGCAGTGTTGGCTCAAAAGTGAATTCCAACACTGGTGTTGGTATTTGCTGTCCAACTGACGGCACAAAATTGTTATTTTCTTTGAGAAATTATACAACTGTAGTCCAAGCGAAGTCTTTCCCATTCTCATGTGCAGGAAAAATTGTTTTACAAAAACTATTCCCATTAAAGAATAATTATCTGTACTGACAGTCAATCTACATTACAGGCCTTACAGAAGTCTGCCTTAAGTTCTGTTTTTGTCTGAGAAATATTATTCTGCGCAGATTGGCAAATAATCACTCTCTCCCCCCAGACTGAACTCTACGGTGTTCCTAGAAAAATAATGGTCTTAGTTCTGAACCAATTCTAGGTATTTCAAAAGAACAGATTAGAAAACATTTATTTGATCTCTTTCAGAAACAACAGTTTATAATGCCAGGGATCATAGACAAGCAAGGCTATTAAGCGGTAGTTATTCTAGTAAAAGGCAAAAAGGGTCATTAAACCTCAGTAGAAGCTGTTTAAAGAAAGCAATGATATTTCTCAATGGTTACTCCCACATTAAAATACATCCTTTCATTGTGGCATCAATAGTTGATTCTATTTTCAGGGGTATTGTATGGAGAAAACTTCATTACATATTCTAAGTGAACGTGAAACTTTCTGTACATAGATTTGAACACATTGATCAGCATATAAATGAGCCTTTTATGTTGCAGGATATTCCTGTTAATATCAGCTGAATTTTGCTTCAGCCACGGGTCCCTTTAAGTAACGACTTTCTCTCTTTTCGGGGTATCGTACAATAGACCTATTGTAATCTGTGTGTTAGATTCCTTTGAAACCACACCACCATAAAACTAAGTCTAATATGAAATCATTTGACTTGGAGGACAATGCAACAATGACACATTTAATTTACCTCGGTTATCTTTATACTAAATACGATGAATCTTCAGCTAAGCACAGTTTTGAACTCAGTAATTTCCGATAATTAGAACGATAACCTAGCCAACCAGGCTACCATAACCAGATAGTAAGAGGTAAACATTTTATGTATTAATAAGGAAAGTTGCATGTGCAGTGGTTACAGTTAAAAATGAATCAAATTATTACAGACCATAACGTATTAATGAACATTTATTTCATTTTCTAATCTGTTATCTACTAAAAACATACGCAAGAAGAAATCAATGTTTTTTTAATATTTGATTGGTATAGTTAAATCTGTATCTTAACCTCTTGCACACAAAAGATATTTAGCTAAAGTAAATTTCTTAAAATAATATCTGAACTTCTACAAACATCCCTACTTGAACTGAGAAATGGGTAGAACTTTAACTGAGATTGAAGGGTAGAACTTTAACTATTGAATCATAAGTTCTCTTTTTATTATTTGATAAAAAATATTTAAAATAATATCTGGAATTGAAATTTCGTATAGAGCATTGTATATGATATTCCCTTAATTTGTCCTATACCAATAAAGAACTTTATTAATAATAGGTAAAGTTCTTTCTAAGACTAATTGTTATTTAGAACTTGTAATTGGATTTTTGTATTTATCTATTCGAGATAAAATTTACCCGAATTTTAAATGAAATGTCCAAAGAAAAATATGCCACAGAATATTAAATAATTACCAAATATAAATACTAAAAAATCTGAATTTTTTTAAAGTAATAAGTGTTTAATATAGGTTTGTGTAATCGATAATGTACTTTGTGTTTCTGATTTCATAGAAATTCTTTAAATATTGATTGGTTATTTTAGTTATGATTGTAATTATGCTGTTAGCTGGATTTTATCACTGTTATTGCCAGATTTTTATTTAACATTTTTATCGAAGATATTTCTTATCGTCGGTATATATAAAGCTCTTATTACACTAGAGTTAATAATATTACACTAGAGTTAACAATATTACACTAGAGTTAACAATATTCCTGCGGAAGCGACTTCCCTAGAAATAGGGGCTTAATTCGCTATATTTTCAATAGAAAAATTAGTAACTTATTTATGGAACCTCCTGTTGCGCAAAACATTTCAATATACTTGAGCTGTGATATTGCATTCTTATATCCTGATGTAATGTTCCCCGTCTTTAGAACTTTGAAATATCAGTCCTTAACATAACATTAATTTCAATCGAGTATATTCTTGACAATATTTTCAATTTAAATCAGCAGGTAAATTTAGAGCTAATGACAATATGCAAAAAGTAACCCGGAACATGAAGTAAGCAAATGACGTTGTTAATACATATCTATTGACAAAAATTGTGGAAATAGTTTTTATGATAGGATAGATTTTAACGAAATACGTTTGAGTAGTAATTTAATCACATTCACACTTCGTTGTTTAGTATCCTTTTAGGGGAAGCAATGGACTTATTTTATCTATCCTATAGTCAATTCGGATGGAATCGCATAAATATGAGCTTAATCCAGATTTAAGATGAGAAGAGTAATTGTGATATGGGAATTTATCATTTCCACACTATATTTTTAAATAGAGATGATGAAAAAACTTACATAAACATGATCTAAATAAGTAGATTTGGGATTTATTGGCTGAAAGGTATGCAGTCATTTACTGTTTTTATTGACATAATATACAAATTTAATATTCTTTTATAATTTATTTGCCTTCAAGATCTAAACCTTTCTTTTTGCAAGCTTGCTGATCTCGGTCATTGGTCCTTATCTCCTGACCTGAGTATATGACCAATGCATTACAGTAGGGTCATTCATAGATATATTGACACACTCTTGACTTATTTCCTGGTCAGGAGAACGAGTTGACAAAACTGTTTTGAAAATTTAAAAGAAATTATCTTATTACGATTGCTATTTCTCATACTGGCAAAGCAGATTTTAAATACGCGAAATGATATTTTGATTGCTTATACCTGTTTCATAAATTAGCTAAGTGTACACACAAATATTTAACTCCTAATGAAGTATTAACCTTCTATTTAATTTCATTATGTTTCCAATCTTTAATTTGTACCATTCCATTATCGTGTAATGGGAGCTTAAATATTTAAAGATATTTTATCTGGACAAAGCAACGTAAGTTAGTTTTTACACATGAAAACATTCACACCACAGTAATGGAAAAACAGCAATATGTGTATAGTTTGTTGTTGCTGTTGTCATGTGACAAGTGCAAAAATAAAGGGTAAAAAAAGACAAGACATAGGGGACCAAAGATATGAAGCACTGCCATAGTAGCTAGTATTTATCCTATGTGATTGAAGCGAGTTAGATTTCTAGCTGTTTTGATCCTATACTAAAGAGTTCTGTAAAAACAAAATGCATTTTTAATTTAGAAATTTCGTGGCAACATAAAATTTTACAATTGTATATCAGCAGAAAATAAGAATAAAAACCTTAGACAGATAATATTTTATCTCCGAAATAAATTTCCCGAATTGAAAAATTTTTAGAACATAAATTTTTTTACTCGAAGTATATAAACTAGTTTCATCAACAAAATTTAACAAGCATTCAGGAAATGAAAGCAAAACATATAAGACAATCATTATGAATCGATCGTAATTCATGTAACAATAAAAAGATTTGCTTTATGGTTATGAATATAAGAAAAATTGAAGAATGGCATTTAAATGTTGGATCTGCAAGAAAAGTTTCAATTCTGGAAAGTCTCTGGATTTTCATTGCATAATTCATGTTGGAGAAAAACCCTATCACTGTGACCTTTGTTCTAAAAATTTTGGTGAAAGAAAATTGCTTGAAGGCCATGTCTGTGATAATAATCAGCAAAATTTAAAAGCGAATGATAAAATTACATGTAAAGAAAATTCCGGTGTAATTTTTAATGAAATTCAGAGCTCTGAAACCCATAAAAGACAACCGAACTATATTTGTTACATTTGTGGTAAAAATTTAATTTTAAAATTTTTTTAAAATATCATATTTATGTTCATTTGAAAAAAAGTCATTTAATTGTATACTTTGTGGCAAACAATTTTCTAGAAAACGTCAGTTGAATATTCATTTAAAAAATCATACCAGAAAAAAATCTTTTGTCTTTAAATATTGGAGAATATGCATTTTAAAAAATATAATCTAAATACTCATTTAAAGATAATATATGGAGGAAAATCCTATGGTTGCGAATATTGTGGAAAACGCTTTTCATGAAAGACAAGCCTTAACAATCATGTGAAAATTCATACTGCATTTAAACTTTTTATTTGTAATCATTGTGGAAAGCACTTTGCGCGAAAGAAAAACCTTAATATTCATATGAGGATTCATACAGGAGTAAAACCTTTTGGTTGTGATCATTGTGGAAATCACTTTGCACAAAAGACAACACTTAATAATCATATGAAGATTCATACTGGAGCAAAACCATTTGAATGTGATCATTGTGGAAAGCACTTTGCACGAAAGATAACACTTAATATTCATATGAGGATTCATACTGGAGAAAAACCATTTGAGTGTGATGTATGTGGAAAGCACTTTGCTTATAAGAGCACCCTTAACGATCATGTAAAGTGTCATTCTGGAGTAAAACCTTTTGGTTGTGATCATTGTGGAAAACACTTTGTACAGAAAAGCACCCTTAACAATCATGTTAGGATTCATACTGGAGTAAAGCCTTTTGGTTGTAATTATTGTGGGAAGCACTTTTCACGAAAAGGTAGCCTAAATGGGCACATAAAAACGTGTACAAGAAAAGTTTTTGGTAACTAATATAACTAGCAGACATTTTTTAAGAAATAGATTCAAAATTTACTTATGGACTTGTACAAAATAAAAACATTTCACATAAATTTAGCTTAAAAAGAAGAAATTTAGCTTAGAGAACAAAAAAACTCAACTCTAGTGCATATTGTATAATAGTCATTTTATCTAAGTAGAAGAAGCTTTTTTGAATATAACTGAAAATCCTAATTTTTACTTATATCCAGTTTTTGCGTTAAAATTACTTTTGACTATATAAAAAATTTAGAAACACAAATATTAAAATATGTAATATTTAGAGTTTTCAGCTACTTAAAGAATAATATGATTAAAATAATGTATTTTTGTTATATTTTAAGTTGACCTTTTTTAGGGCCAGGTGACAAAGATTTAACACAATAATTGTTATTGACATTGTGTGTGAATGTGTATTAATAACTACTTTACATATAGAATTAGAGTATATAAATGTATTTTGTCTTTAAATTTTATACCTAAATTTTTTTCTTTAAACATTCTTAAATGGATATGCGCACCAAATAATTAACATTTTGGTAATATTTAATTTTTTATAATATGATTCAAATATCTCTACATAATAATCCATTTATTCAACTAAATAATGTTTTTTTTATAATTTTACAGAACATCTTAAAAGTAAAACTTCAAAATTAGCTTCAAGATAATTCTCTATTTTTAAGGTATTTTAATTTAAAATCCTTTTAATACTTTTTCTGATTAATATTCTACATTTATATTTAAGGTTTATCTTACAGTATTTAATACTATTTTAGATATCTCTGAATCCGAAGTTATATGCCAGGTTAAGTTTTAAATTGTTTTATCATTACTTATAACTGTAATGTTAATTGA